>JASCZW010002457.1:0-14721 GCA_034211315.2 Aedes japonicus
AACTAGTCTTTTTTTTGTTGGGGCGTAGAACCACAGCGTCCACTGAGTTGAACTTTTGTGGTATACCCCTGTTTACTATTCTAATTCGCATCTTAAAGCTAGATCACCATTTGTCAAGTGACCAGCCTAAGACGCGTCTCCCAGTCAGGCAAAATTGAGTTTATAAAACCCACCACCTTTCCAGGATTTGCAGTCCAAATTTCTTTAGGTTGCATATAGCCACTGTTCAGAAATTTAAGTCTGCTCTTGTACAAAGCATCACAACTGCAAAGCAGATGTTCCGAGGTTTCACGTTCCATGTTACAGAAACGACAGATATCATTCTGAACCTGGCCAATGTTCTTCAAATGATATCTTCTCGCGCAATGTCCGGTTACTTGGCCCGTGTAGGTACAAAGAACTCTCTTATTGAGCTCCAGAAGCTTTTTACTAATTGTAACATTTGGAATTATAAACCTTTTCGCTTGAGAACACTTTGTGGTGACCAACCAATTGGTCATCACCTTTTGCTCTTCCCAAGATTTTAATTCCATTTTTATGGCACAGTATGATATACCGCAGAATGGTTCTGGGCCAATAAACTGAGCATTTGAACCTTGTTTAGCAAGCTCGTCTGCCCTTTTCATTGCCTTCAATGCCACAGTGTCCTGGAACCCAGAATAAATTTACCGAGTTCTCTTGGCACACCTTTCGCAGTGAAAGAATGCATTCCCAGACAAGGTTGGATGTACATTTATAATTACTTAACGCTTTGAGTGCCGCTTGGCTGTCTGTAAAAATACAAATCTTTGCATATCTATATTTTCTCTTCAGACAAACGTTAACACATTTTATTATAGCAAAGATCTCCGCTTGGAAAACCGTTGGATAGTTTCCCATCGCCACTGAGATTTCTACCCCAGGGCCGAAGATTCCTGCTCCCGTTTTTGTTCCAATTTTTGAGCCATCTGTGAAGAATTTTATGGAGCCATGACGAACAGTGGGACCTCCGACTTCCCAATCTATACGTGACGTTTCACATATCTTGTAAGGGATGTCATGGTTTTCCACAGGTTTCATCCAGTCTCCATTCATATACATCACTGGCCCATTTTGAAAGCTTTGTGAAATGCTCAGGTGACCGACTAAGTCACCAGACATGAAAGTTTTCAACCGTTTAAGTCTAAGCATACTCTTTTCCGCTTCTAGTTGCACGTATTCGAGCAAAGGCAGCAGATTTAGATTTGCATTCAACGCATTTGATGGAGTGCTGCGCATCGCTCCCGTTATAGCAATGGATACTAGCCGTTGAAGTTTTGTAAGCTTTTTCTGTGCAGTAGCCTCTTTTGTTTTTGGCCACCACACAAGAGAAGCATACGATACTTTTGGACGTATTATGGATGTATAAATCCACATTATCATTTTTGGTCTTAGACCCCATTTTCTGCCAAATGTTTTTGAGCAAATCCAGAAAGCACTGGTTGCCTTACCGATCACACACTCAAGGTGAGCATTCCAGTTCAGTTTGGCATCCAGTATCACTCCTAAGTATTTAACCTGTTCACTAAGATGGATCTTTAATCCTCCTAGCTGAAGCGCTTTTAGACTAAACTTCCTTTTCCTAGTGAAAGGTACAATTACTACTTTTGCTGGATTAATGCTAAGGCCCTCCTTGATACACCAAGACTGGGTAAGTTTTAGGGCCCATTGCATTCTTTCTGAAATGATGTTGTCAAATTTTCCACTCACTATAATGACTATATCGTCTGCAAAACCTACAACCTCGAAACCTTTTTCCTCTAAGCTTCTTAGAAGCTCGTCTACAACTAAGGACCACATAAGTGGTGAGAGGACTCCTCCTTGGGGACAACCTTTCGTTGCCCGTACTGTAATAGACGAACTTCCCAGCTCTGAAGTGATTTCTCTTTTTGCGAGCATGGTATGAACCCAGTTAATTATGTTCATGTCAAAGTTCCTTTTCTTCATGGCACGAGCCATAGACGAATAGGAAGCGTTGTCGAAAGCTCCTTCAATATCTAAGAAAGAACAAAGTGCTATTTCTTTTACCGATAGAGCTTTTTCTACCTTTGAAACCACACTATGCAGTGCCGTAACTGTTGACTTACCAGACTGGTAAGCAAACTGGAACTCAGATAGTGGATGCTTGTTCATGTAATTTGAATTGATATAATCATTCAACACTTTTTCCATAGTCTTTAATAGGACTGATGAAAGACTAATGGGTCTGTATGATTTAGGATGCGCCTTGTCTCGCTTTCCTACTTTAGGTATGAAGATAACTTTTACTTGTGTCCATGAAGTTGGAATATGGTTGAGTCTTAAACTTGCCTTAAAAATCTCAATTAATGGCGAGATCAACACTGCTTCTCCGTTTTGAAGTAATGCTGGAAATATCCCGTCCATTCCTGCAGATTTGTAAGGCTGAAAAGATCTCAACGCATTTTCTACCCTGGATTTCTCAAAGATTTTATCAGCCAAGTCATTTGCGGCGATTTTTGTTCTAATTTGAGATGTCCTTGTAGAACTTCTTTCACCTTTAAGTGATCCATCTCTGATTGGATCTACACACAAAACTGATCAGGAAAATGTGTCTCCATCATTAACATTAACGTTTCACTAGGAGTTTTTGTAAAAACTCCATCCTTATTTTCAGATTCCCAAGTTCAATCGTATGATCCTTTGCAAGAGCCCTCTGAAGTCTTGCGACTTCTGGACTATTGCTTATGTTTTCACACGTTAGAGCCCAGGATCTTCGTTTAGATTTTCTTATTTCTTTATTGTACTCAGTAAGTGCACTCCTATAGGGGGTCCAATCTGAGGTTCTTTTCGCTTTATTAAACAACCTACGAGATGTTTTACGCAGACGTTCCAACTTAGAGTTCCACCACGGAACATCCCTGTTAGAGGACGATTCCTTGATAGGACAACGAATATTGAAAAAAATTAAAATCGTATCATTTACCTTTTGGGAAAATGATTCCAATTTCTGAACTGAATCAATATTTCCACCTTCTGTAAATAACTCCGAATTTAAATATTGTGCATATTGATCCCAGTTTGTTTTCTTCGGATTTCGAAATGTTGTAGTTGACTGATTTCCACCACTCCATTCGAACACAATGTGTCTATGATCTGACAATGATGTTTCCTCAGAGACTTACCACTTAGAAATACGTTCATAAATTGCACTATTGAACAATGTCAAATCCAAGACCTCTTGTCTGAGAGTATTTGAAAAGGTAGGTTCGTTTCCCTTATTGCATATATCTATATTATTTGATGAGAGAAATTCTAATAAGCACTCACCTCGACTGTTGATATCCGTACTCCCCCACACGGTATGATGCGCGTTGGCATCACAGCCAATGATGAACGACTTGTTGTTTGCTCTGCAGTAACGGACAAGTGAGGCGATCTCAGGAGGAGGCACTTCAGGAGCATCACCTGGAAAATATGCTGAAGCCACTATGACCTCAGATTTCCCTCTGGTGGTAGGCACCTCAACCATGACCGCAACAATGTCCCGTTTGATGAATTCTGTAATGGGGTAGCAATTTATTGTTTTATCAACCAAAACAGCAGTTCTAGGCGAACTCTGCTTTTCATCATAGAACAACTTACAGTCCTGTGTATGCATACCTAGTATTTTTCCTTTATTGGACCATGGCTCTTGAATAAGTGCCACGCCCAGTCCCTCCTTTCTGAACCTCCTGCTCATAACAGCAGATGCACCTTTTGCATGATGGAGGTTCACTTTCAGGAACTTAGTTGGATTCATTACGGAGTGTGGCACGCTCTTCTTTGCTTGTACGGGGAGCGATAGACCCATCGTTTATCTTCCGGGAGGAGATTGGACTGCTTATCCCTTTGTCAGGAATCCTTGTTGTCGATCTTCCGCTTGTTGAAGATTGACCCTCATTGATTCCTGAGTTGCTATTCGTCTTCCTGTCTCCAGAGGTATTTGTCGTTTTGGATGGATGTGCTGCACTTTCCGATTGACGCTGCCCAGGATGCTTAATTTTCCGCAGTTCCATAAGACCAAACCGGAAGTTCAGGACGAAGTTTCTTTCCGAAATTATTTTCAACGATTCTTCGTCGACATTAAGCAACCATTCAGCATGTTTTGATGAATTTGATCGGTTCAATATTCTCCAGCCCTTTGTGCTCAGTCCATCATTCTGACTCTCTATGAGTCCTTTGAGCCGCTCATCGCTGAAATCAGCACTAAGTGGGAAAAATGCATGGAACGTATCTGGACGAGGGATGTCTTTAACGTCCAGAGCAACAAGTTCGGCTTTCTCCCAGGGAGTTAGAGACCCAGTTACATCTTTAAGCCACTTCGCTGTAATTTGATCCTTGCAATCAAGAATAAAATAACCTTGCTTATAGCTACATTTTGCAAACTTTGGTTTAACTGCCTCGTGCCTCTGCTCCTTTATTTTTTTTAGAAGAGCCTCTTGCAAAGCATCGAGCTGCCCTGTCGTCATTTGGTCTGTAGGATAATTCTTCAATATTATTCCAATCTTCACCATTTTTGCCGCATCACTGTAGGAGCAACCATCTGACTTAGAAACTGCCGATTCCAAATTGCTTTGGAATACGTACATCAGCTTTTCCTGGTCGTTGGTCAGCCTCCTTCATCATTCATTCATAGTGCTTACTTAAAACAATAAGAAGAAGATGATTATGGTCCCACCACATACCTCCACAAAGGTGTGAGCTGGAAGATTTATCTTCTAGATAATTTAATACTGAACAACAAATCAATCAGATGAAGTAACAATAACAAAGCCGATCTAATTACATTTACAGATATAAACCCCTGCATCACTTTCCTTCACTTTATAGCAAAGTTTTAAATTCAAAAATGCCGTTAATATCAATTCAATTCAATTCAATTTTTTACAAATTTTCGTGAACCTAAAACTTTAAAGGAAAGCATATTGAATTTGTTGTTGACGCTCTAAATCCAATAATCCAGCAATGCCAACATTCAAGAGCTCTGATAAGGTTGACGAGACTGATGTTTATCGTTTGCCTTTTGCAACGCATGCATGAACTACTTCGAATGGCGATTAAAATAAAACTATGAAAGATAATTCAAATACTCATCAAATTTTCTATTACGAAACCGAAGGTAGTATTAACGAATCTATTCGTTGTTTTTTTGCAACGAAATTGATTTGTACTTTTTAAAAAGCTAAAACCTCTTTGATTGCTCATTTCGTTAGATCGATATTTTGAATTTGCCTTTCTATTTGCGGGTCCCTGTCAACCGCGCTTCGATCATTCCTCGGTTCGGTTAAAATTATGATCAAGTACAGTGAAGAGCGCAGCAAGAAAAATGGCTAGCCGTGATCTCCGAATGTGGGCAAAAAAGACACGTTTGTTACAATGTGTGGTGGAATCGGTAATATCATTTGTACAAACATATGATGAAGCTCGTGACAAAGGATCCGCGGCTGCAAGAATGAAGAAGCTTGATGAAGTGTACGATTCTTTTAGTAAAGTGCAAATGAACATTGAAGTGTTGATGGAAGACGATGACGAAGAAAACTACAGATGCCCGTAGCAAACGGATCGCAGTGCAGAAGAAGAATGACGAGAAAAATAAGAAAATAATGAAGGATTTCGTAAGTCAGTACTTCTTTAACTATAAATTAGAAGAAAAATTAGCAATCTCCATTTTTGTCAATCTACCTTGGCTATCTCGACAGATACGTATTTCGTCACGTAGACTTCTTCAGTATCCGTACCTAACTCGACTCAGACACTGAAAGTCGCCATGAATGGTACTTAAGATTCGTTCAAAATCAGTCGTGAAAAATCGCATCCTTTGGTATTGACAGTTACATACCTGTATCGTGTGAAGCCTTCAAAAATTACGTCAATCGATATGAATGATGCAAATTTTCTAGAGCGTGGACTCATTGAATCGGTGAAATTGATTGGTAAATCAACTGCCTTATTTGAGTCCAGCATGGAAGAATCGTTTGAGTCAATAAACCTCTAAGTTCAGTAGATTTGAAAATACCTAGCATATATGGAAAGATACACCACCCATACGCTTCGTTTGTGGAAAACGGAGCATCAATCGCCGGAGAAATTCCCAATCCACTAGAACAGAGGAAGGAGCTGCCTAAGCAGCAGTATCGCCAGCAAGCAGTCATCGTATCCTTTGTGTGGTGAAGGGCAAACGGTTCAAGTCAAGTGAACGTTTTCAAAAGGAAAATTCTATGAAATCGAATCAGCTGTGTTTCAATTGCTTGTCTCAAGGACATATCGTTAAGGTCTGCACACGGGTTAGCTGTCATTATTTGGACAGCTCTATGTTGCATTACAAGTCGAATGAATCATCCCTAGTAGCACACTTGTTGCCATTTGGATGAGATAACATATATATGACTTGCTAAGTAATAATCGAGTTACTACAACTAATTATGAACGTAGAGTGATACTTGGGATCCAACGTGCAATCCGTTTTACAGCCAAATAAGCATCTTCAACAAGGCCCACAGAACCCACAATTTATTCAGACATCCACAACCTCACTAACTAATAATCAAGCCTCTAACACTCCTCAACAATCTAACCGCACATCCACAATCTCCACACCAGTTATTCCAAATTCGCAAAGTCAAATGCCACCTTACTAATTCACGAACCATTATACTCGCCACCGTCATCCTTGAAGATCGACTCGGGAATACTAAATAGAGCATTACTAGATGCCTCTCAGCTTTGCTTCATTTCGGATCACGCGTTGAAATTAAAACGGTCACGCGAGGCACTTCCTATTAATGGTATTGCTCAAACTGCTAAGAAATGCAAGCCATCTTCGCTCGGGTTCGCTCTCGTATCAATTCCTTTGCTGTGGTGGAAGTATTCTACGTACTTCCACAAGTTACGTTGAATTTGCCTATTCGGAGGATAGACTCGTCAAAGTTGACTTTTCCGTTGGATATCGTTCTCGCTGACCCACTTTTCACTGAACCTAGAAGCGTTGATGTATTTGGACCGAAACCGAATTGAAACAGGTCATTTCTTTGAGCTACTGAACATGGAAAATATCAAGCTTGGGGATAGTGGACCTATTGTACAATACGATTCCCTTGGCTGGATTGTTTGTGGAAATTTACCTGATGCATTGGATGTGAGCAAGCCGCACGTTGCTAACACGTGTACAGATAATTTGGACGAGTTGCTCACACGCTTCTAGGAGTTGGAGTCGTGCAAAACGGACAGCTTACTATTCTTAGTGGATTATGCATGCGAGAAGTTCTTCGACCGTACTTCAGCTCCAGATTGATCTGGAAGGTTCGTAGTAACGCTTCCAAAAAAGGATTACCTCATTCAATATCTCGATGATTCAAGCGCTACCATATAAACGTGTGGGTTTATCTGAGAGTCTAGGATAAATGCATTTTGCTTTAAAATTCCAGAATGGACCTTATCGGAAATCTGCTAACGAACGGTCATTTCCGACTTAGCAAGAATATTCGATCCTATCGGGCTAATTGGAGCCGTAATTGTTTCTGCCAAAATATTCGCCCAGGCCCTCTGGAAACAGAAGGTAATCTGCAAAAGTACAATGGATCGAATTTCGAACCAGCTTGTCCAGGCTCAACAACTTGCAGATTCCTAGATGGATCGCTTTTCTGATGAATTGTCTTTCTCTAGAGCTCCACGGCTTTTATGATTTATGAAGCATGCATCATATGGTCCTAACTGTGGTAGCTATGTCGCGAATCACCTCCGCTAGAGGGCTACTAGACTGCAATACTATGATACGGCTTCATCAATGCTATTCTGCATTTGAAATGCTTATTACGGGCTACAAGCAATTAAATAGCATTTGAAATCTAACTTTACAACAGATAGCATTCAATATGCTGATTTCATGGGTTTGCCTTTACCCGCACTGATGAAACTACCCACGCAGCATGAATCATAGTAACCCATGAGTCAGCAGACAGATTTTACAGCTCTACCAGTCGAACTCTAACCGTGATGGCAAAAACAGTGAAGCAAATCCGTTCAAAGAACGGCACCCCACCGCGTCGAAAACGGACATCGTGCGGCAGTTTGTTCCGGCATCTACAACATCTTGGTACTATCAGACAACAATCAGAGCATCGAAAGAAAGCCCGGTTCCGTACGGCCGACGACCCTGAGTTACAAGAAGCTCCAAAGAATGAAGAAGATAAAGACCGAGGGAAAAGTGGACAAAAAAACAGTGAAAAAGTACTTGTCGAACATGAACATACATGTCAGGAAGCGGAAGACGCGTCCACTGGTTTTGGAGCTGCAGGCAATGACGCAGCGACAGCGACTGAATAAGATGGTCAATTCGATTTTCCCGGCGAATCGCGACGTGGCGATGGTGATGGACGACGAGACCTATCTCGCCCTGGATGGCAACGACTGGCACTTCCCCCACGAAGGAATTGAGCTCCGAGGTGAAGTTCATTTCACACACCCCAAGTTCCCCAAGAAAGTGCTGCTGTGGCTGACAATCAGCGAGAAGGGGATGTCACAGCCGCTCTTCTTTCGCTCCGGAATGGCCGTGAACAGGGAAAATTTATAGTACGAAATGCCTGACGGAAGTGGCGTCGTTCATCAAGAAATACCATAACGACGAAGAGGCGGTGTTCTGGCTGGATCTGGTGTCGGCCCCCTACTCGAAGCGATTGTTGGAGGACATGAAGTGGCTGAACAACGATGTGGTACCAAATCGGTGAACCCACCCAACGTTCCCCAGCTGCGTCCTATCGAGAATTTCTGGTCCAACCTGAAGCGTAAGATCTACTCCAACAATTTTGTCACGAAAACAGAGGAGTGATTGATAAATAAAACAAAGAAAAAACTCAAAAACATTACTACACGCATGTTTTTGTCCGCCATGGCGAATGTTCCGGTTAACTGCCGGAAGGCCGCATGCAAGGGCGTAGAGATTTTTTGTGCAAGTAAGCATAAATAATTACCTTCCATGGAAAATTTGTCAAAAGCCATTCTCTGTCTTAGCTTTTTTTTATCACCATCCGAAAAAAAAGTGCATTTTTGTAGTGCAAACGTTATTAAACGTGATGCTCAAATTATGTCACGGTGAAAAGCCAGCCACCTCTCCCCGTTCGATACATTTTCCGTATACTTAACGCATTGCATGTCACAGAACTATAAACCCTTTCTTGCACTTTATGTGCATTTGATTTCTCATAAATCAATTGTCTTCAATGGAAAATATAACAATTTGTTTGCTTAACCTTAGCAGCACATTTTTTGCAATACAGTTGATGTTACTCTAATGCTACACAATCAACCTAAACAGCGCCTGATTGTAACTTAATCGAATCACAAAGTAGACTCCTCAACCAATTTTAAACAAGTGTGCTACTAGGGAAGTCGCTATAACCAAATATGTCTGTTTTGTTATGCTTGGGTATGTTTTTTTAGAAATTTTATTAAACTAGCCACTGATTACCTGTACCATATCATCCAATTAATATTTCGGATATGGTTTTGCGTTTGAGCTTAATTTTTTGCTGCTTAGGTTGATCTTTCCAATTTTCTTCTTAAGTCTTTTTCCGTTCACGTTCTTCTGCTTTAGCTTTTCTTATTTATTCGCTCTTAAATTTCATATTTCCGTTTTTTGAGCTCTCTGCTTCTTTCGTTTTTCCATGTCATTTTTCTTATTCTTTTTCCCACTTATTTCGTTGAGTCCCTTTTTTGCTGTTAGTACAGGAAAGTATTGTTTCGAGAAGTTGAGATGCTTAGCAGCACAACTCTGACCGAATACGTTCCGGATTAAAAATCTTTGCCCGCACCCCGTGGACAATTATCTGTGTCAGTAGGTGTTTTTTTACCAGAATCGGTAGGTGTGGAATATGGTTGGTTCGTAGATATCAGGTTTGAAGAATGTTTTGATCCATATTCAGTAAAATTAAAAACTACTAGTAACAGGCTTGGTTCTGGAACTAACTGGATTGTGCTGTGGATTGACAGCAGTTCTTTATTACTGCTTGATCTCCATTCAAGAATTTCACATCCTCTGCAACAAAGTTATTTACACTTTGATTGTTATTTTTTGTATTCTCCCTTCCGCGGAAGTAACGATCTTTGATGAAGTTTGCATAAGCAGATAATTTCTCATCTGCATGCGAAGCGCGAGCGCTTGGACAGTAATTTTATTGCTAGAACGAATAGACATGAAGAGAAAGTGTATTGATAGTTCCGTATAGGGCAACGGCAGGCTTTGAAATTGAAAGATACAAGATTGAAAACGAGCGGAGGGCATTTGAACGGTAGTATCCGATCAGGCACATAACCCTTTGTCATACTATCCCATGCAGGGTAGGCAAGGGGGGAGGAAATCCCCTTGACTGGTAAAAGGTTATGCAACCGTTCGGGCTCTTATACTACCTATTGCTTTTTTCTGGTTCAAGCTATTTGTCCCTTTCCAATACTTCCTAACACGGGTGAGAAATTATCTTCCGTTGTTGGGGTTTTTTTTAGGATGCACAGCGGGAGATAATTTCTCAACAGTGTTAGGCAGCCTTTGGAGAGGGACAAATCGCTAGAGCCAGATAAAAGTATATCGTATACTATTTTCAGTTCTTTCCAGTTCCGAGTTACAGTGGTGTCTGAGTACTAACCCAAGTAACATTGCAGAAACCATCCAGCTTTATTAAATTTTAGTAAAGTTTTATGAAAGCCACAAAAAATCAATTTGGTTTTATTATGGAAGCAAGAGGTGGCAATAAGCAGGTTTCAAGTTTTAGTCAGGTTTAAGAGAAACGACACAGCTTCTTCACAACGATCTCAAAACCTTGTCTTCTAAAGTTTTTTTTTACTCCTATCAAAGGTTTATTTTGACTTTATGAACTCGTAAAATACTGTTTTGAAATGCCATTCTAGGACTCATTCATATTATCTTATTATGTTTAGTTGAAAAAGCATTTTAAAACCATTTTGCCTCCAGAAAATGCATTAAACGGCATATTGGCATTGAGGAAAGTAACCGATTGACCAAATAGTTTTATAGTAGCCGTTGCGAAGATAATTTGGCTTTTTGGCAAAACTGTGATTTCTTCCAAACAAATAAACTCGAGATACTTTTTACACACCAAAATTTTTCACTTTTCGTTTCATTGAATCGTTCTAAGTTGCCCTTCCGTTCCGTGATTGAAGAGAAGCAGTGAGTGGCTATACAAAGGGGCGTTATAATAGCACTTCACCAGATGACAACCAATACGCATATTTTCTACAATTTACGAGAAATTTGTTCTCTGTACTAAGTCCATGTTCACGAAACGACTGCTAGCTGATTTAAGAAAATAAATGTTTAGTGCTGTGCACACGAAGTGTTCGAACAAACCATCTTCTTCAAATAAACTGATAACGTTGTCGTTTTTGTCCTGTACATAAATCATACATGTCCATATGATTAATGTACATTAAAATAAAAACCAGCTCGCAGCGCTTCGATATTCAACTAACACTTTACAGCCCGCTTCCCACGGAAAGCAAATTAAAAGAAATGAAGCAGAGCATCCTTGATCACTCAGAGGGGTAAAGTTGAGAATCGAAGACGAAAAACCCCATAATCTTCCATCAAAACACCATCTACGTTGTAAATCCGTCTTTCATCAAGCTGAAGGTCAGTCATGTCCTCATGAAATCTCTAGCCCGTGTTAAAAAAAAAACATCTCACTAACGCGTGTCCATCATTTTGTTCGAACGCATCGCATTTCCCCTCCTGCGTCCCGAGATATGACTTGGTCGAACATCTCCAATGATCACCACCAAACTTGAACTTCCATCCGACCGTCACATTGCATCCATCACTGCTGCAGTAGTGAACAATCATCCGTCCAAACACAGACCGCTAATCGTCGCAGTGAGTTTCATAAAAAATCGCACAAAGCTCCTCCGGTAGCCCGCCGCCAACCGCCGTCAAAAGCATCCAATAGGCAAACGCGGCAAAGACATTGAATTAGCCCCATCGCGGCACAGCCAGGTATGGTCCATTGCGTAACATTGAAAGAGTCGGTACCTACATATGTATGCTGGAGGGTGATCGATCACGACCCATCGCTGCCATCAAGTGCTCCGGCCGATCCTTCCTCTGCCGTGGAAAATGTGTGCCTAGATCGGTCGTCATTTGCCACCCCAGAGCGACCGAGATGGACTTCTTCTTCTTCGTCTTCTTCTTCTTTTTGTTTCACTCACTGCAAATAGTGGCAAATCGCACTCTCGAATGCATTTGCCAGCCCCATTCACCCCATTCGGAAGCCTTCGGAGCAACCATCAAGCCAACCACACACGCGTGTGTTGACTTTTCCGTCGCGGTAGTTGCATTGGAGAACTATTTTTGCACTTCTATTTTGATCATCTAGAAAAATTAAAATTTCAAATTTGACTAAAAGGCAATTAAAGCGTCAAGCTGCGATGATTTTCGAACGTCAACCAGCCCCTCGAATGAGGAAATCTCGAATGACGCGCCGTCTTGTGTTCTTGTGTTCCATAAGAAAGAAAAAAAAGCAACTACCCGGTGATCTGTTTGTAGACATTGAACCGAAGAACCAACAGCTGCCGAGCAGCCACTTGTCCAATTCGCCGGGTCTTTGGAGACATTGAAAGTCAGCAAAACAGAAGGAAAAAAAAGCTTTTGCCCCTCGGTCAATAATTGAGCGTACTTGTCTACTGCCACTTGCGCTTTCTATTGTAATGTTTTCATGATCATTCGCCTGCGTCTGTTTGCCCTTGGCAAGTGGAAGCATTTTTCTCTCCTCGTCTTCTTTTTCCTCTCGGATCTGCGAATGGCGATCAACCCTGAATGGAACAAATGATCGAACTTTGTACGCTTCAATTTCGATGCTCCATCTGGCCGACGTGCGTTTGGCTGATGAGACGACGGCCGGCGGTTGTTGGATTCGAAGGTGGTAAAAAGTGCAGCTCACGAGCCGGGCAATGGGCATGTTTGGAGTAGATCGGCAATTACTTAGCAATTGAAGCGGTGCTCATTCTGGAGGTGGCTGTTTGGAATTAGTCGAACGTCCTTAGAAGAATAACGGTTTGATGAGGGGAAAAGTGCCGAGTCAGTTGACCGGAAAAAAAACCCTAATGAAATTAAGAGGACCTTCAATGCGTGTATAAGATGGCAGCTTAGACGTTGGTAAGTTTGCAGGGAATGTTGCGTCATATTGGAACGTTTTCCCTGAGAAGTCAAAAGTTAATGTTAGGCAGAATCGGCGATTGTGAGATAGTTTGGCAAGATCAATCATACAGTTGTGTTCAAAATAATAGCAGCGGTTGGTTAAACAAATAAAAAGTGGAATAATTCCAAATTGATGAAATATTCCGAAATATGTTTCACAGTCAACATTTACAAGGACCTTAAATAAACTGACAGTGGGTTTCATTTCAAGAAATTTATTTATTTTTTCTAGAATTTTTGTTTATTAAAAAAAGTCAGTGTTCAAAAAAATAGCGGTGTTATAAGTTAACCACTAGGAAATCACTAAGTATAAGCGATAATCGGTTGTCAACTTGTTTTAGCTTTCGAATATACTTTGGCACTTTGTTGCATAACCACTGTTTTTAATAACAGTCAAGCAACGTTTCTGCATTGAGTCCACGAGTGCTTGACATCGAGAGACAGGTATTGCGGCCCAGGAATCGCGAACTACCGACCACAGCTCTTCCAGCATTTTTCGGCTTGGCTTCCAGAAACTGCGTATTTAACATCTCCCCATAGGTTTTCAACAGGATTGAGATCAGGAGATTGGGCTGGCCACTCCACAGCCTCAATCTTCTTTGTTTGAAACCATGCCTTAGCTCGTTTACTGGTGTGTTTTGGGTCGTTATCCTGCTGGAATACCCATTTCAGCGGCATTTCCTCCTCAGAATAAGGCAGCATAACTTCATCAAGTATTTTGATATATCCATGTTGATCCATGATGCCAGGTATACGGTATACCGGTCCAACACCATAATAGGAAAAGCATCCCCACACCATAATTTTTGCTCCACCATGTTTTACAGTCTTCACCGGTCTTCTTCGCTTCCATCAATCGTCGTCGAACAGTAACAGTGCTCACGCTCAGGTTCAGATCATCTTTAACCTTTCTGGACGTCGTATGTGGATCAATCCGTGCCAATTTTACAATCTCTCTGTCCATTCTGTTGGAAGCTACAACGCTTCCGGCCTCGAGGTTTCAACCTTTGCTTCCCATTTTAATGCATTTCTTATCATTTTCGCGGAACATCCAACTGTTTTTTGTATTTCCTTGTAGGACTGACCTTTGCCTGATTAGCATTTTTATTGTATTCCGCTGCTCTTCGGTACAATGCTAGCACGACCCATTATACTGGGTTAGATACAATAGTCACATATCTTCATTCCCATCTTATGATTTTGAATACTTACTGGTTGATTTAATGTAGAAAACCTTTCATAAAATATGGTTGAAAATGAAATTTAGCCAGAAGCAATTACCGCTGCTATTATTTTGAACAAGTTCAAAATGGACGTTGCAGCATTGAATCTGCAAAATGTAAACAAAGAGAAATCGTAACGCTACAAACAGTATCTCGTATTGACAAGAGATGTCACTAGTATGAACATAAATGATTGGTTGGTTGAATCAGTAACGCATACATGAGCTATGAACAAAGTGTTCAAGCATGACGTGGCACTGCTATTATTTTGAACACAGCTGT
>JASCZW010002458.1:0-17829 GCA_034211315.2 Aedes japonicus
ACATAACACGAATGAAGTCTCGACCCACATCCATCCCCCTAAACCAAGATTTCTTCGACACCTTTGGGATGATAGAATGTTGCCATCGCCCCAAATCTCCTTTACTCCATTTATACTGCCAGCTGACGAGTGACTGTTGACGAAAAATAGGAAAAAATTCGTTGAAGGCGATTTGTCGATCACAAATATCGCCTTCCACAGCGCCCACCTTTGCAAGCGAGTCCGCTTTCTCATTGCCGGAATTGAACAATGAGATGGGACCCATACAAAGGTGATGATAAAATAACGCAAAGATAAAGCACTTAGAAGCTCCTGTATTTTCATGAGGAAAATACGAGGAGTGCTTACCGGCCTCAAGGAGCGAATAGCCTCTATAGAACTGAGACTATCCGTGAAAATGAAGTACTGATCCGGTGGTAATGAGGCAACAATTTCTAGCGTAAAATGTATTGCCGCTAATTCAGCGACATACACGGAACAAGGGGCTTGAAGTTTACGGTTGGCGCTATAAATTTCATTAAATATGCAAAGCCTGCTGACTCCTCTATCAAAGATCCGTCAGTGAAGAACGATTTAGTGGAATCAACTTGGCCAAACTTTGCAGCAAATATCACCGGAGCAATCATGGGACGATGATGCTCTGGGATTCCACAAGCTCCTGCTTCATGGATAAATCAAAATGAACCGAATTGTCGAAATCGGAGAAGCAAACACGATTGGAAATGTTCGGCGAAGGGCTGACATCCTGTGTTATGTACAAATGGTACAAGGTCATGAAGCGGGTTTGAGGTTCAACTCAAGGAGCTTCTCAAAATTTTCGATCACCTGGGGGTTCATAACTTCACACCTGGTGAGGAGCCGGAGAGATAATTCTGTAAACCGATCCGAGAGTGGCAACATGCCAGCCAGCACTTCAAGACTCATGGTGTGAGTCGAGTGCATGCAACCTAACGCGATACGAAGACACCGATACTGAATACGTTCCAGTTTGATGATGTGCGACCGAGCCGCTGAATGAAAACAAAAACTACCGTATTCCATAACCGACAAAATCGTTGTCCGGTACAACGTTAGAAGATCTTGTGGATGAGCTCCCCACCAGGTCCCGGTAATTGTGCAGAGAAAATTGATCCTTGGCTGGCACTTTCGCTTCACATACTCAATATGGGATCTCCAGGTGCACTTAGAATCGAACCAGACCCCAAGATATTTAAATGACATAGAATGAGCTATCGGCTTACCCCAAATTTGAAGCTTCGGTTGTGCTGGAGTTATGCTTCCTAGAAAAAACTACCAACTCAGTTTTCTCCGTAGAGAATTCGATACCTAGCTCTAGAGCCCAAGTAGACAAATTGTCCAAGGTATCCTGTAAGGGTCCTTGCAGATCGACCCCATTGGGTCCCGTGACGAACACTACGCCGTCATCTGCAAGTTGTCTCAACGTACAGTTGTCACTTAGACAACCGTCAATGTCTTTGACATAAAAATTATACAAAGGGGGCTTAAACATGATCCCTGGGGAGACCCATGTAGCTAAATCGTGAAGCTGTAGAGGTTCCATGAGAAAAGCTCATATGTTTCTCTGACAGCAAATTGTACAAAAAATTATTCATTAATGGTGAAAAGCCACAAGCGTGGAGTTTATCTGAAAGAACTTCAACAGATACTGAATCAAAGCCCCTTTATGTCCAAGAATACAGAAGCCATTTGCTCTTTTAGCAAAAGCTAACTGAATATCTGTGGAAAGCAACGCGAGACAGTCGTTCGTTCCCTTACCCCTACGGAAACCATATTGAGTATCTGAAAGCAGGTTGTTCGTCTCAACCCATTTGTCCAGACGGAAAAGGATCATTTTCTCCAACAACTTTCGAATACAAGATAACATCGCGATGGGTCGATAGGAGTTGTGGTCGGACGCGGGCTTACCAGGTTTTTGAATGGCAATAACTCTCACCCGTCTCCAATCATCCGGTACAATGTTGAGTTCTAGAAACTGATTAAACAAGTGCAACATGCGCCTCTTCGCGACGTCTGGGAGGTTCTTGAGCAAGTTGAACTTGATCCTATCAGCGCCTGGAGCCGTATTGCCACACGAAAGGAGTGCGAGGAGAGAACTCTACCATTGAAAAGGGTTGGCTGATCTCATCTATCGAATACGTGTTTTCGCGAGGAATCATCCGTGCCGGCACAGAATCTGGACAAACTTTTCGCGCGAATTTGAGGATCCATTGGTCCGAGTACTCTTCGCTCTCGTTGTTCGTAGTTCGGTTACGCAACCTTCGCGCCGTGTTCCAAAGAGTACTCATCGACGTTTCGCGCGATAGCCCGTTCACGAATGTTCGCCAGTAACCGCGTTTCTTGGCCTTGATGAGGCTCTTAAGTTCGCGTTCGAGAGCCGTGTATACTTCGAAGTGCTCAGGTGTTCCACGTCTACGGAAAACTTTAAACGCGTCGGACTTTTTACGGTAAACCTCGGTGCATTGCTGATCCCACCATGGAGAAGGAGGTTTCCTGCGAGATGACGTCCCTGGAACTGGTCGAGTTTGAGCTTGAAGCGCGCTGTCTAAGATCAGGTTGGAGAGGAAGTTATACTCTTCCAGCGGTGAAAGCCTTTCTACCGTCGTTACGGCTTCATCTACTGCTGTCCTAAACTTTGTTCAATCGATGTGACGGGTAAGATCATACGTGACGTTAACAGATTTCGACGGATTGAACCCGGTGGCAACCGAAATTTTTATGGGCAAATGATCACTACCGTGGGGATCTTGAATCACATTCCATGTGCAATCCAACGATAATGAATTCGAACAAAGTGTGAGGTCTAATCTACTGCCAACTGAGGATGTACCAGCCAAACGTGTTACTTCTCCATTGTTAAGTACTGTCATGTTGAAGTTGTCACAGAGGTCATATATCAGGGAAGACCGGTTGTCATCGTACAGTTCTCCCCAGCCTGTACCGTGAGAGTTAAAATCTCCCATGACCAACCGCGGAGCAGGAAGAACCGAACAAACATCAGAGAGTTGTTTTCGGTTGATGGAGGCTCTTGGAGGAATATAAACGGAAGCAATGCAAAGGCTTTTATTTTTAATAACAGCCTGACATGCGACAACTTCAATACCTGGAATAGGAGGAAAATTCACTCTATAGAAGGAGTAGCACTTTTTGATCCCCAAAGTACTCCCTCCACGTGAATCCTCACGATCAAGACGAATAATATTGAAATCATGAATCGGAAGATTGATTTCGGAGAGAGCCATGTTTCACAAAGAGCGAATGCATCACAACCGGTAGTGTGAGCTAAAAATTTAAAAGATTCCAATTTAGGAATCAAACTTCGACAATTCCACTGTAGAACAGTGATCAAATCCCCGACCTCATTTGGAAAATTATCCATCGAAGGAAATGATAGCTGCAAGGATGGGCCACTTAATTGTCAATTGCTTCAAAAAGGTCTTCACTGTTGGAAGCATTGCCAAAACAATGCTTTTGAGAGGGTCAGAAATTTCAAGGTGCTCGAAGATACCTTCAGCAATGTCATCAAATGAGAACAGCCCACTGAGAGAGGGCTTCTGTTCTTAAAATAGGGGCGTCAGGGTTTTGGATGTCCCCGGAGAGATGGAAAGTCCTGGGTGTAGTTAGTACTATGGAAACCAGGAGGAATTGTGTTTTCCTTTTTTCCACCTCTTTTTGAAATGAGCAAGCTGGTCTCGGGCTTCTTTTCAACAACTTTCCGTGGGCGGACGCGTCTTCGCTTCCCTTGAAGCACCTTCCGGAAAAGTGAACGACGTTCCCTCTTCAGCCGAATCAAAGTCAGACTCGTCATCTGACAGAGGAGCAAAGGGATTTGTATTGGCACTGGGTGATGGTGAGGCTTTTTCACCATTTCGGCAAAAGATTGCCTGGAACGCTGTTTTAGCGAGGCGTTCTAATTGTTCCCCGCGTTGTTTGTACGCCGGGCACGATGAGAGAGCATGAGGAGGAGTTCCTTTACAAAAGCGCATTTAGGTGTGCTGTCTGCGCACGCGCCATCCTCATGCTTCTCTCCGCAGTTGGAGCAGCGCGCTTTATTGCCGCAATGGGAGGTCGTATGTCCCATCTGCTGGCATTTCTGGCAGATCATGACCTGAGGTACAAACAATCGCACAGGTAGCCGAAGTTTTCCCAACTCGACGTATTGAGGAGGGCTGAGCCAGAGAAGGTCACGCGAAACGAGTCTGACGGTGTAAACTTGTTTTCACCCTTATTGGTCGACACTGCGCCAAGTTGGCGCTACATCCAGTATCTTAACTGGTGACAGCAGAGGGTTCTTAAATCGACCAACCCCCGCTTCAGCAGGATCTCAGGGGTCAGACTCGTATCGGTGACCACACCTTCGATTTCAATACCCCGAGCTGGGATATGTACTCGATACTCGAGTGTAAAAAACTGAGAGACAGCAATCTCATTCGCCTGCTTAAGGTTGGACACAACGACCCGAAGTTTATTCGGTCTTACTTTTATTATCTCGGTCACGGCCGAGAATCGCTTCGTCAGATCATTAGAAATCTGACAAACATTCAGAGGTTTCGATTTGGGCTGAAAATAAACAACCCATGGACCAGTTGAACTGTCTGGATAGGCACGTGATCTGGTAACTCTATGAGCTACCTCATCATTTCGTGCCATAGATGATTCATCTTGCGATAAATCATCCATGGCTCGCTTGTGGGAGCTTATCACGCTCAACCACTAACGTAATTATCTACAATCAATCACAGATAAACAAACTAAACCTAAAAAAAACCTAAAACTAAGTACCTCTCACACACACTATCAATCACTCTCCACACTCACACACACACTACGATGAAAATCACTTATCTTATATACTACTAAAATAACTTATCTTTTATGTATCACGGATCTACTGCAGCTGGGCGACGAATGTGTGCTGCTGCTGCCGAGCGACGATGAGTGACCGCGTGCTACCGTCTAAGCGTGGAGCTGAACGATCACGATGATGTTGCTGGTCGGTGGTAGTTGGTGGATGGAAGAATGCACGCTTCACACGATGCGCTGCTGGTATGCGTGCCGTATAGATTCGGAACAATATGGCTTCTCGATCGTGGCAATATTGCTAATTGCAATTAATGACGCTGTTGCACCACTTATCACACAATGTTCTCTTCTTCAGTAAATCAAAACTGATTTCACTCGCGACGATTCCACTGGCGATTGAGAAATTCCTTTTTCTGAAGACTAAACAACTCGTAAAAAGCTTCCAAAACAACGGAAAGCGGACCGAACGAACTGTACCGTTCGCGTGTTCACTGGGCAATGAAGCAGTATTAATGTTTCATATAATTTACGAGACATCTGTTCTATGTGCATAATCCATGTTAACGAAACGAGTGAAAGCTAATTTACGAAAATGAATTTTCAGTGTACGTCTCCATTTATCAAAGTTTTTGAATTTAGTCGGAAATCAAAAGATAGACTTAATCCATTTTCCTTAAAATTTTAGATGCACCACTTGGCCATAAATGTGTTTCTATTATGGCCACTCCCATAAGAAGCAATTGGCCATGGAAAGAACCAAAATTTAAAACTATGGCGATAATTGTTCAGTGTACCAATTATGGCAAACGTCATTAATAATACAAAAATAAAGTTTTGGCTCAGTTTAGAAATTTTTCTTCAAAATATAGATTGAAACCTTTCATTTGACGTATTTCTCAGAATTTTTAAACGTTCTCAACTAGTATAAATAAACCCTTTTCTACTTGATGTAGAAGGAAATGTTCGCTCATCACCATGAGGCACCAAGTGTGGACAGTAATGTTTGCTAGAATGGAACATATGAAGAGAAATTGTTGAAAGTCCCGTCATGGGTCATGGGTAAAGTAGTACTCGAACCAAGGACGTTACTATTGCCTAACATCCCATTGTGGAGTAGATCAAAGCACGGATGAATCCGCCACCTCAACAGGCTTTTCTACTTGCTACTTGTTACTTTGCTTGGCACACAGGAAATTTAATAGAACTCAAATTGGTATTCACTTTTAATTTTTTTTTCAAATTTGTCATTTTGTTACGTAACGATTTTAAAACCCCCCCTCCCCCATATGTCACAATAAGTAACGGTTGCTCAACCCCTCTCCCCCCCTTTCATGCGTTACGTAATTTGTGCACAAAGCCCCAGTAGTTTTTATGCAATTGCGATTTGAAGTGAGAAAGTTGATGTACGTACTATCGAGGTATACCTGTCAATGCACATTGAGAACCTGAAGATTAAACAAACCGGCTTTCAACTAGAAATCAGAAGAAAAATTAGTATTCTCCATTTAATTCCAACTACCTTTGCTTATCTTCGACAGATACGCGTATTTCGTCTACAATGTGCAGACTTCTTCAGTTTCTCGTACTAATAACTCGACTTACTCGAAAGTCGAGTTATTAATACGAGACACTGAAGAATCTGCACATTGTGGACGAAATACGCGTATCTGTCGAAGATAAGCTAGTTGAATTAAATGGAGAATACTAATTTTTCTTCTAATTTCTAGTTACAGGTATTCCACTAAACAGCTCAAACCCTCTAGGATTTAAACCGGCTTTCGCCCAATTTCTCTCTCATGGCAATGTTTCTCAATTCAAGAGATGTGTGAGACTCATTTGCAGGTTTGAGCTTACACCGGCTTTCGTAGCTTGGCAATCTGCGAAGGTCTTGCCAACGAAGATGTCGCAAAGCAAAGCGTATAAACCTTCGCTGTACGGCTTGGATACTCTGGACTGCATTTTGGTAGACAGGGGACCAAACGACAGCGCAGCACTCCAAAAAAGGACGAACAAAAGAGCAGTATAGTGCCTTCCGACAATAAACGTCTTTGAATTTTTTTTTGCGAAGCGGAAGATGAATCCTAACTGCGATTTTTAGAAACTGTGTAGGCAATGTGGTTCTCGAATGACAGTTTGGTGTCTAGCATTACTCCCAGACCCTTTACTGTTGCTTCACGTTTCAAGTGCGTTCCTCGGAGGATGTAGTCGTGGAGATACATCGCACGTTTTTGGTCAAAGGAGATAGTCGAGCATTTGGATACATTTTAGGACATTCTGTTGATCCGGCACCAGTCGTCGAACACTAGTAGTTCCTGCTGAAGAAAGTGGGCCTCTTCTGGACATTTCATGAAGGAGGTTCAGATGCTTCGGATGGCGTTGATATTTGTATCGTGATTGTTAGCTTTGTTGAGTTTTCTCACAAACGCGTCACAAACTTATCCGAGGGACACCGTGTAGCCACTAAGCTTCACGCAGCTTCAGCATCCAGCTCCGCTTGTTGAAGTGCCTGCGGATCGAATTTCTCTTTTACGTGTGGCCCATTTTCTTACGTGCTGAGAAGAAGTAAGAAGAATGTAAGTTAAGTTGAACTGGGTGCAGCAAAAAGTCTCTGTCCTTCCGGAGTGTAGAGGACTTAATCCTTTTCCGTACTACTTTTCTGAGGAAAATTGAGGAACCGTAAAAACAGTTTTTTCGACGATATTTTACACTTGAGGCTAGTACGTAGTGTGCATTACTATTGGACAAGCAATGGTCCGGAAATGCTTCAGATATCAGAATGACTTCAATTGTACGCAGCCGACAAGGATGGCAGACTGTGGACGCATTTGTCAAAATTATGTCGATAGAAGTAGCAAACATTATTTCAGGTTTCTACTGGCCAGCTGCATACCTGGTTTTACGGAGAAACACTTTTAGCATTAATACTCTGAGAACTGGCCATATAGTGCACTTGTTATTGAAAAAAAGCAGGTGTGCCTGTGATCGGACCTGACGTTTGTTTTTTCGCTGTAACTGAAAATTATTAAAAATAATAATTCAATATCTAATGTGGTATTCGATATACGTTTTTCGCATCTCGTTAAGTGGGTTTCGGAAGTCAACCAAACCGATCGCGTTTTCTGATCGATGAAAAATAGTCGCGATCGTTGAATTTTGTGATTGTACGAATAATGTTATTGAATGGTGAAAAATGAAGTCGTGCTTGCGTTGACTGAATGGTCAAAGAAAAATGCTAATAAAAAAGAAGAAGCAGAAAACAAAAAGTTCTGCTTCGAGCTGACTCGGACTGACGGCCAAGAAATTCCCGAAATACTTGAGCGATGCGCACCACCGTCGGAGTTTGGACACCGAGGTTTGTATTGCCGAGGATCAACTGCTGGAGGAAAGCTCCCTTTCCTTGATCTGGCTGGTCAACTTGACTCGCTATATGTATATACGTACATGTGCATGTGTGCATGTATATTTGTAAGTTTTTATGAATGAATGAGAGAAAGAGAGTGATTTTCCAATTCCGGCCCGATATTGGTAAGTAATATTCCCAGTAACTCAATTTTAATCAACCATATTGAATACATAAAACCATTCCACAAATAAAGTATTGAAACTCGTCATATTTTTATCTCTTGGACGTCTATGAAGGTTGTTTGGGTTTCCAGCACTTTCGGCAATGGATGTCAGGATAATTATAAAATTTTCAAACTATTGTGAGGCCGTCGTACGCAAAGAGAAGTGGTTCTACGACACTCAACATGTTTGGCGAAATGTTAAATGGAAGTGGATAGGCTTATCTTGGTGACATTCTTCTCTTTTCAGAGAGCAAGTAATGGCGCTATAACCATAAGCCATATGGTGCTAGGACTATATTTAATGCTAAAGTCCCAACTGTTTGAAGAGAAATGGAGCATCACTTAACCTTCTTAGACAAGATGCTCCCAACGACCATTTTTGAATATTTTTTTTTGTTCTGTACACCAAACAGGGCATTCTGTTCAACTATTCTCTCCGACTATTAATTTCCTGTTTCCTTTGATATCTACTGAAGGCCACGTGGGTTTCCCGTGTCTTCTTAAGGTAGATACCAAATCCTCCCTATCACCAACGGTTGCATGGTGAGCCAGGTGAGCGATCGAGGAGTGTCTTCGTGGAGATTATTGCGTGAAGAAACGTAACAGTAACCGTAATCAGGTTTCGTTTCATGGTGGCATGCAATGTCTTTAACGAATTATTCCTCATCGTAGCTCCATCCACGAGGTGTGCAAATTGTGGTATCATGGCGGCTTAAATAAAATCAATGGATAAACATTTAAAAGAAATAAGACTTAAAATAAATATGTGTTTTCTATGTTGAAATTCCAGAAAAATGGAAGAATGCCTACTAACATCTATCACAGCCTTCTATGATTGGCCAATGCTAGTTGATGATGACAACGGCAACAACCAAGATGAAGATCACGCGGGAAATTGAGCACAGATCGGATATAAATAGAACTTCGTATATCGCTCTCCTCACTTGTTTGGCAATTGTTAAGTGGGATACATCATCCGCACGTGATCATCGAAAAGCAGCCTATCATCATCCGTCCACGAGGAAGCCGGACCGAGGCTCGATTCGGAGCGCCCATCACCACTAGTAGGCAATCAGCAAGGCCAAAGTCTTCCCGAGCGCCTACTATCATCCATCCACGAAACAGCAGGGCTGAGGCTCATTTCTGAGCGCCCATCACCATCATCACGCGCAGCGAGTCAACTGAGCACCTATCATCATCCATTCAAAAACAGCACGCGTAGCAGCGAGGAGAAGTCACCTGAGCGCCCATCATCATCGTCCATTCAAGAAACAGCCGGGACGAGGCTCATTGCTGAGCGCCCAGAATCGTGCGTCCGTCAGAACAACAGCGAGTTGTTGTAGCCAGCCAGAAAGCGTTTGGCTTAAGCGCCAATCCATAAAGGAGACCCTAGTATTGACAAGTCGACATATCAAAAACATCGACTCAAATCAGGATGGATGTTTTTGATTTGTCAACTTGTCATTCCCAGTAATATTTACTCAAATTTGAGTGAATCCACGTTTGACGAAAGTGAGCCAAAAAGGACTCAAAGTGAGTTAAAATGGCTTACCATGCACCAATACCTAAATCCTCCACTCAAGAGAATGTATCCTCAACGGAAGTCCTATCACCTACCACTATACGTCGCCCTAAACTGGAAGTACGCTCTTCCACCCAACATTAACAATCATGTCCTAGCTTCGGCTGGACATATACTAAAATTAGAACGATACAGAGAAGATTAGCATGGCCCCTGCGCAAGGATGACACGCAACATTAACAATCATATGAGAGACGGGACATAAATTCTAAAACGGAGCGCGCGAAATGATGTCAAACATTTCAATCAATTAACCTAGGGAGATATTTGGTAGCATTAGTATTTATTACTAGAAGTTTTTGGTAGACGGTTGCTTTTCATAAACTACAACATAACATTCATTTGATTCATTTATTCGACCTATTCTCCTACATGTGTGAGTTTTTCCATCTCCCTATATAATCAGTGCTCATGTGCTCTGTCCTATTCTTACGACACGGAAAATCGGCAACTCAGCTGCAAACGAGTCTGCGCTCCTGGTATTAACGTTTCTCGTTCTACTTCATAACTTTCTATGCGCGCATAATGTATGGGATTCCGATCACGAGTCCGGATAGTGACAGGGAGGTTCACCTACTTGCGTCGATCGTCGTTGTCGATGACCTATCGACAGGATTCAATGTACAAGCTTTTGATGCTCGGATGAATGGAGATTTGCTATGGCGTTTCTCACGCCGGTACGATGGTGGTTACTCGGGCCTGCCGGGCGGTTAATGAGCCGGCGCGCGAACGCTGTCCTCGTGGAGAATCCCCGATTCTCCTCGGACAGATGTGGTGACGAATCAGCCCGCTTCCGGCCGGTTGGTGGATGCCGGGCATCTTCCGTCCGATGGGGAGAAGGTTGGCCGCGTTGGATGCGGAATTAATTGCTACGAATAACAGCAAACCAAACAACTGAACAGAACAGTGAATACACGAACGAGCACACACATGGACAGCACATTTGAGCACGCTAAAATTACCTGGAGATTTGGTAGCCTATCTACTATTTTGCACACAATTCACGGTTCATGCACAATTTATCTAATATCCATCTTTGTAACAAAAACTTAATTAATCTAAACAGTTGGCGCGCCGGCGTCGGTGGTGTAGTGGTAAGTGTGACTGCTATTTGGAACCCCAGTGAGTCTGGGTTCAATCCCAGTCGACGTCGGTGGTTTTTCTGAGGCGAAAAAATCTGGTCACGTCTTCCTCCGGAAGGGAAGTAAAGCCGTTGGTTCCGGCCCATAGCCATGAGTCGTTAGGTAGGGTCCAGGTGGTGCAGTCGTCTCCCTGGCGTCGGTGATTGTCACCATGTGAGGAAATAGGCCGACGGAAAATAAATAAGTAAAAAAAAGTCGAAATTTCCTTTCTGCTGGTTCTAGAGAGCAATAACATGTAACAGCTGAAGTCAGAACCTTTAAAATAAATTCAATCAGCGCTCTGTGTTAGAACTTAATGCTGGGTTAATCTTGTAATTTAAAAAATGTAATGAAATAATTAAAACAGTATTAAGAGGCACATGATAATAATATGCAGCTTGTTGCATCTTACCAGCTCAATCAGTGGTATGAATGTTACTCTGGAATGTGAAGATCATTTTGCAATCAAATACTAGACAAAACATTTGATTATACATTAAAAATTAAAAAATATGTATGTATTAATGACATATGGATAAACATTATCAGCATCCAATTCTGCATTTAATCATTTTATTTATATCCAATGATTTACAATAATATAAAAACACCTCAAGATAAAATGCAATAAAACATCTGTACTATCTGGACTCAACTTCCTGTTACCTTGAAGTAGATGAAATTTAATTATTATTATTGACTATTTTAATAAATAATTTTATTATGATTATAATAATATACAGTGATGATATGATGAACATAATACGATGATGTACTGAGATATTAAATAATATACATATTAAAATAAAATGCAGCTATTTGCCTCTTCTGCTGCGAAGTTAGATGATACAAACTCTGAAATGTCGAAAATTTTTAAAGTGATGTAATGAAAAAAAGTTTATCACCGGGCAGCCTAGCAGATTGCCAAAGAAAATTTAAGCAAACAGTAAGCCGAAATAAATTTCATATGATTATGATTACTGCCCAAAGAGGGAAACTTAACAAATCCACACAAAAAAGAAAGAGAAAAAAAAGGAAAGAAATTTGACTTTTCCGATAACTCTTGATTCCTAATAATAATTTAAGATTACTATATAATACTTGGGAACTCCATGGATGATCTGAAATTATATACCGTATAAAGAATACTTCCATTTTTCATGGTAGGAAAAGATTTCAGCATGCTACCTTAACAGGGTTGCGCTTCCTACATCGCGTTGGTGGGACTGCCTCCTTAGGTATAGTTGACGCGAAACTGCGTTTCTTACTCAACCATTGGATGCCAGAACAGACACTGTTTAAGCCGCACCCCCTCAATCTAGCTGAAGTCAGAAGGACAACAGTGCCCAGGCTGCACTTCCAGCTAAGTACTCAACCCTTAGCTGGCGGTCTTTGTCATCTATAGACCCGTGGAAGCATGAGGTAGGAACTTGTGAGACCAGAGCTATGTTGCGGGGACGCACGCTTCTTTGCGACTCACCATTTTGCAGCCCGTTAAATAAACGTAAAATATATGAGTCATAAAATATAATTCAAATAATACATAATAGATAAAAAAAAATTTAACACACAATAAAAATAATTTGAATCAATATTATTGAGTTACTTTATATAAATGATCATATGATGATGATATGTACTACCACCCATTGTAGCACGGAAACTAAGTCCTACAGCAGTGAGCTCTCCTCGCTGTTAGACTTGATCAAGCTTTAATAACCACTGATTATCCTAATCATGCCATTGTATAAAAGGCCAAAAAGGGGTTGGGTGGTCGATAGGCAACATCACTTATACGTATCCACAGGGATATAAAGAATCTCCTTCCAACAACAACATTGAACAAGTGGTCAAAAGAGCAAGCTATCTAACATGAGGATGCCCCAATGGGCGGGGAGAAGAGCCCGCCCTCTATTCACAAACTGTTAGCAATGGGGAGTTGGCATTCCCACTCTTCCCATCCAAAGTGCTTCAATCGGGTGCCCTGGTGGTCCCTCCCATTCCCATGAAACATTTGTATAATAGTGTATATATTTATGTAAATGAAAAGTACTGCAATCACTCGGTATCTATTATTTATGATCTCTTTCGTTGGATCCTGAAATATAAGAAATGTTGTAAAATGTTAAGGTGGAGAGTTCTGTGTTTTCGCGCTTAAGCACGTTTTCGTTCGTTTTCAGCGATAGCTGCAATTTCCCAAAATCTTGATTTAAGGTATCCTAAAAAAGTTTGTTAAATTTTACAAAAATTACATTTATACATTTTAATTTACTGTTGCCACTATTTGCTGCTTGGCGTTGATTTTTAGTACAGCAATACGCTTTTATTTTTGCTGGCCTAATAATTATTGATCCTGTGAAAGGAAAACAGAGAAGATTTTATTGACAGGGAGTTAAAGACAAATCGACGTAAAAAAACAACAAGCAATTTTTCAATCATCTATGAAGTAAAATCAATACAACAATATCATCAAATGTAATGATATTGTGAGTAATGATACGGTACTGACAAAAATTGAAATGTTATCAGACAAAATCCAAATGGCAAACAGCTCAGATTTGGAAAAGGTCCATTTGCAAACCGGAATTGAATAATACATTAGGTAATAAGTGCAAAAGCCTACCATAGATTCCGTTGCAGCTTTTTTTTTATTCAAGGCACTAGATACTTGTAAATCATAATGATAATTAGACATATAAGACATATTAATTAAAAATATACATAACCTATTAGGTGAAATTATAAGAAAAATATGTTAAAATATAAATCCTGAAAACACCAGTAAAAATCTAAATGATAATGATGATGATAAAGAAGATTGATAATTGTTATGAATAAACAATGTCCTACATGATAATATATATAGTCAAGGGATATTATAATATTAACTGAAAACTACATCTGTACAACTTCCGCATCCATTATGTACCAGAAAATTTAAATGATCATATATGTATTAAAAATTTAATTATGCTAGTTAACCAAATATATTTTTATAAATATTAACCAAACTTTTTATAAACTTATTAACCAAATAAGAAGTTCTGTACAAATTACGTTCATTCCAAGATTTTTCCATCTTCGTTTTATTGCTTTGAAAAATAATTTTTAATCCAAACAAAACAATATCAATTCATGAAAACATATTTTTAATATGTTTAAAATCAACACGGGAAATAATCTACACACTGTTTGGCAAAAATCTATGGAAATTCCCCCATAAACCTGATGTGTTTACATATAAACAGAACCCTCTGTGGAACACGAATGTAGTTGATGTGACAAATAAAAAGTAGGGTAACGGGATGTAATGTCAGCCTAGCTCCTTGATTCGGCATATGTACCAAATATGTCATTATTTCTTCGATAATCAACAAAATCATGTTGCTATCAGTATGATCGATTTATTTCAAAGCAATTGAAACATAATTAATCAATTTATAGTAGTTCCCTTCCACGTAGGTTTCGATTTCCTTGACTTTTGAGACACCATGACTTTACTGGTTAAGCTGAACAGATTATCTATACGATCTTCGAATGATCTAAATTTGCCGAAATTGAACCTATAAACCGAATAATGCAGCCAAGATGTACAGAATATAGTCACATGTTATAAACTAACAGGTTCCATTGGTAAAATAATAATGATTTAACAAGCAAACGGTAGACCCAATGTTAGGGACATATTTTTTTCTAGATTCCTAAATATGGCCTGTCTTATAGAAAGCGTAGTAAAAATGTTGTTATTGGTAACATTTACAATACAAATGTCTGAGTTTTAGTTGAATGTTTTTCATTTGTCTTGTGGCTTATCTTAACACAAACTAAAGGAACAAAATCTGAGTAGAGCGAATTATAATGTTTTGATTGCCGAATGACCGCTAAATCATATGTAAAAATCACTTAAGTGTTTCTTAGCAGTTTAAGTATAGTTTGATTTGTGAAATTGTTTGTTGGGTAGAGCGAATACAGCTGGGAACGCCTTGAATCAATATATCAGGAAGAAACCCGTACGAAGATTGCATTTTCAAAAAGATCAATCAAATGGGACGAACTTGCATCCATAATTAGACCCAATTTGGTACCCATAGACCGACATTACATCCATATCCCTCGAAAGTTTCTGACTTTATAAAACGAGTTGTGTAGCTTTTCGTGATACATATTACCTGATGGCTTATTAAATATATCTTAGGAAGTGTATAGCTAGTTAAATGTTGTTTCCAGCTAAAATACTCTTTGAGTTACAACGAAAAATGTAATCGATTGTTTCATATTAGGCTGAGTTAAGGGACACATACCCTATGTGTGACCACACATACTGGTTATGTGTACAAATAGAAATTATGTGTGGTTACAAATAGCTATCATTTGTTGCTCGCATTGCAAAAAAATCATGTGTCACATCGATATTATCATTGCTCTTTTCTAATTATAAATATACTATGAAATTAGGAATTAAACTAAACTCAAAAATGATTGGAACAAAGTCTACCGAGATATTTACTCCAAGTTGATTTCAAATTTAGTTTGATTTTGTTTTTAGTTCTCACTGTTATGTGTGAGTGTGCACGAAAGCAATGAATTTGTTTCAATACACGCACAAAAATATGTGCAACAAAAACTGTGTAGCACACTCATGAATCATGTGCCACGGTATCATTCAACCGATACAAAAACTGACAGCGTAACTCATCAAATTCACTCATCAAAGGCAATTGGTGAATTTAACAACACAGCTATTGATAGGAAATGTTAGCTATACACACATTCAGATCCAAATGCAGGGATAAAAACAGTACGAGGTCCGAATTGCATCAAACCACAAATCACAATTCTCATAACGATTGAGCAAAAACAGTAATTAAATAGAAACACCAACACGAAAATATCAGTTGAAAGGAAGTTCCCATGAGACTAAGAAATGTAATACTTTACTTGAATTAATTAATTATTATTTCTGAAAAAAAACTAAACCCAAAATATAATAGCAAGATTTCATTGCGATTTCGCATGATTTTGTTTCATTTTTTGCTATGTGGCGAAAAAATGCACATTGACTGTGGGCAAAAATGCAACACATCAATTTGTTATGAAGAATTCAATGCGTGCGTTACGCGCTGCAATGTGTTGTCATAAATAAGTTTTTAACCAATTTGAGTGCAACTCGTCGCTCGCATACACTTGCATGGCTTCGATTATTGCACAACATGCTTTGAGGCTATTCATTTCTGTGGGAAGGGGGGTGGGTTTGACCATAGTCTACGCTCCATACAAAAATTCTAAAAAGTGTATGGAGAAAAGTCTACGAGAGTTTAGGGGGAGTCTGAGATTTTGAAAAATGAGTCTACGTGATATATGCACAGGCCCTTTGTGGATCAACATGGGCAAAATTGTGTTTTACGTGTCATGTTGTTTTCTCAAGATATGATTACAAAAATAGCAATTTTAAGGTAACGCAATTTTTGCCACTGTAGCTATTAAGTAGAATCTAAAAAGCTAAAACTCTCTAGGATTCAGAAATTAATCGCCACAGTGTTCCAAACCAACATTTTCTACTAACAAACATACACGACGAGAAAGGACCTTCAGATTATGTATGTTATATAAGAGCTATATGATGGCTAGGAAAATGATGAACCCAATTTGCAGGGTATCGTCAGCTGGAAAAAGCGGGTGATCCGAATGGGACCAGCTCCCCCTATTGATAAAATGTACATAAAGGGCGATACGGTCAAAATTTGGTCAATATCAACTTGACGTATTTCTTTCAATATTGCATTTAAAAAACCTGAACACCCCTCATTTTGAAGGTGTGTGTGTGTAGAATGTTGCTCCTATTTTGATTTTGGAATTCACTCTTCAGTTGTCAAAATGCCGTCCAAGCAAGAAGAGCAGCGTATCAAAATTTTGCTCGCGCATCGCGAAAATCCGAGCTACTCGCACGCAAAGTTGGCAAAATCGCTAAAAGTTGCCAAATCAACCGTTACAAATGTAATTAAAGTGTTTGGGGAACGTTTGTCGACAGCCAGGAAGTCTGGATCGGGGGGAAATCGAAAACCGGAAGCCGCTGAGACGACAAAGAGAGTTGCCGGTAGTTTCAAGCGAAACCCTAACCTATCTCTCCGAGATGCCGCAAATAAGCTGGGTGTATCGTCTACAACCGTGCATCGAGCCAAAAAACGAGCCGGACTATCGACTTACAAGAAGGCAGTGACTCCAAATCGCGATGATAAACAAAATACGACGGCCAAAGCGCGATCCCGGAGGCTGTACACGACGATGCTGACGAAGTTTGACTGCGTGGTAATGGACGACGAAACCTACGTCAAAGCCGACTACAAGCAGCTTCCGGGACAGGACGGCAAAAGGAAGGGAAAAGGTAGCAGATATTTTCAAGCACACGAAACTGTCAAAGTTCGCAAAGAAATATCTGGTTTGGCAAGCCATCTGTACCTGTGGCTTGAAAAGCAGCATTTTCATAGCTTCCGGGACTGTCAACCAAGAAATTTACGTGAAAGAGTGTTTGAATAAACGTCTGCTGCCTTTCCTGAAGAAACACGGTTGTTCCGTACTGTTTTGGCCGGATTTGGCATCTTGCCATTACGGTAAAAAGGCCATGGAGTGGTACGCCGCCAACAACGTGCAGATGGTTCCCAAGGACAAGAACCCTCCCAACACGCCAGAGCTCCGCCCAATTGAGAAATACTGGGCTATTGTCAAGCGGAACCTAAAGAAG
>JASCZW010002459.1:0-30000 GCA_034211315.2 Aedes japonicus
ATTTACCATCGCATCCACCAGTTTAATTCTATTAACATCCTATTAGCTGTCCCATTTTTTACCATCCCATTTACATAATCCTACCTCGTTGCCTGCCTAAATCAGCACCTTTCCCAAAACGGCGTAGCTAATTATGATTTATCTCCTCGTAATTAAAATGACTTATTTCCACCAAATTTGCATACGCGCCCCATGCGATCCCCCTTTTGTGTACAGTCTTCCAAAACGCTCGCAAATCTAAATTCGCCATAATTTGCACGGGCGGATTTCCACGAATCCCCGTTGCGGGTACCGTTTTTTGAATTAATGTTAACGGCACCGGTTCCGATATTTATGATCCCGCATTAATTAAAGTTCGATCCGTATTCGATAGAAAAAAAAACAAAAACCCGATACGGGCGAAACAATCTTCCGGAAACTGGTGTGTTCTGCGACGTCGTGCTTCCAATTAATCTGCGCGAATTCTTGTCGGGATAGAAACGGCCATTGTATAAATTACCTACAAGATTACAAAGTCCGCCGGAATGGCTGGAAAACGACCACGTCGTCGTCCCGGCTTTCAACGCTCCTAGAGACTGAGAGTTTCGTGCTCAGTTCAGATTTATCAAGTTTCGCTGGACTCGAGACGCGAGCAGCTTGTAAAACAGCGAAATTGTTTCAAAATTGTTGTTGTAGGACACAACTACCGACTGTGTTGTCCGATCCGATGGTTGTGAGGTATGCGCTTCAGCTATGCACCCAAGCCCAGCTGAACATGATGCATGGCATGGCAATATCTTCAACATGTTCCGTTGCTGTTTCGTATCGAAAATAAATTAATTTATTTAAAACCAGCTGAGCGGTGATTATGAGGGTAGACGGTTTCATTGCTATGGAATATGAGTCAGATTGTTTGTACAGCCAGCCTGCCATGTGTTACGCTTGCAGTTTCAAGGGATCCGCGTTGAAAGACGGAAGGAATTTAATTAATTTTAACATCAAACAATTGTTTCAACTGCTGCTAACTGGGGACCTGTCTGAGGGCGCAGTTCTTGTTCGCGTATCTCAATTGAAAATCTCTAAATAAAGGTGTTTACAAGCGAGCAATAATACTCTCACGACACGATCGAGGCGCTGGCTGCAGGCTGCTTGCTAGCTGTCTTGTGCATCAAAGGACGAAGGACGGGGAGAATTTGTTGGCTGTCGAGGCCCGGGTGGACGTGTAAACGGTGTGTGTTGTGGCTGGTGAGCAATTTATGTTGTCTGTACACAGCTCGCGGTGGTTTACATTTTGCACACCACGATTTCACCCAGCTGACGGCTGTTGACCTGTCGCTGACCCCTTTCAGGTGTCGTGTGATGTTCGATGAACAATGATCTCTCGCTCGTAAAGGCAAGTCGATCAATACAGAACAGAGCCCATCAGCCGAGGGAAGGGGGGCACAGCTGTTCGCCCTTCGGATGTTTTGATTGCGCTACCGCAGTCGGATGGCGACCGTCCCCATGTGGTGGCGGCCTTGACATAGGGCTTTGAGCGGGTTCGAGATTTTTATTGTTATCAACTGAATTACCATAAAACACAATCGCTGTGGAGAGCCAGTTGACGGACAAGGATTTGTGAAAGAATAGATCTTATGTTAACATGAATTAGTTGAAATCTGTTCAGTTATAGCGCGCGTTCTCAAAGCACATACTCGATCAATTGTCGAGATTTATTTTGCATTTACATTATGGCAGGTCAAGCTTAAAATTTTCCAACCATTTGGTTCAGAAATCGATGACAACAATGTAGGCTTTGCGTAATGTTACTGGGCAAAATGAACTAATCTTGAAATAGGGGAAATGTTGGCTTCAACACTGATGTCCATTCTCGGAAACATTTTTTGTCGTTTGATTTAGTAGGGGAGACTGAGGAGACTTGATCGCCATTTCTATTTTCAATATATTTATATGAAACTAGCTGAATACAGGGTGTCTCACAAAAAGTGTCACTAAAGCAAAATGGGATTACAGCAAAACAAATCAACCAAATCATAGCATTGATTTTACATTTGAAAGATACATGTTATAAAAATAGAACATACCAATTTAATTCGAATCTCTCGCCCTTTTCCTCGATAACTATGCGCAAACGCTTTGTTAACCTATCGCAGCTGGCACTCCAGATTTCCTGAGGAATTTGGTCCCAAATATTAACCAAATGTTTCTTGAATCGATCTAAAGTAAGCCCTTTCGTAGGGCCTATATATTGAAGCATATAACCCTAAACAAAGTAGTCAAGTGGGTTGAGATCCGGTGAAGACGCAGGCCATTCTTCGCTTGTGATGAAATCGGCAAATTTTCCGCGCACCACGCTTTATGTCTTTTGCCTTGTGTAGCTGGAGCTGAGTCCTGTTGGAAACAATATGGTGTATTCCCATACGGCGTTGAAGCATGAGGAAGCAGATGGTTCTTCAAAACCTGCTTGATGTAATATTCAGTGTTGATTTTTACGTTAGGTTCTATGAAGAGATGAAGAAGTTTTCCCGTAAACTGCGCCCATACCATGATTTTCGATACATTCTGATAGCGTTCTACAGCTAGTTTACCTCTTGAAATATTGGCAACACTTTTGCCATACACACGATCATTTGTTGCTTATGACTGTCCTGAAGAAGGAAGCGCTTTTCAACCGAAAATAAAATCTCGCAGTCACCGTGCCGAACCAAAAGATTTCTGCTTCTTTGGACCCTGGCTTGCTTTTGACGCTCCGTCAACCCGTGAACCCGTTGTTTCTTGTACGGTTTGTATTCCAGATCATGTCTAAGGAGCAGGATACATTTGAAATTGTTTGCTCAATTTACTGCCTGATATGCCTGAATTTCGTCTTATTCGCTCCCTCACACATTTGATCTTTTTCTTCGTTCTGGCAGTTCGTCTGTCACCTCCTTTGTGTTGAATATGGACATTTCTAGTTTCTTTGAACCGTTTCAAGGTACGAAAAACAAAACGCTTACTCACCCCGAACTGCTTAAGGCTATTGAATATCTGACACGGTCTAAACTTTTGAAAATGTAATTTTAAATCTTGCTCCCGTATGACTTCCAGGGTAGCTGATAAATATAAACAAACGATATTGCTTATTTATTTTGAACGACAAACTGTCAAGAAATACACTCAAAACGTGTAATACCAATTCCACTGTCAAAATTACCCAGCTGAAATAAACCAAGACTGAAAAAAAGTGACACCTATTGTGAGACATACTGTAAATGAATGAAAATTTAATAGAACTGGCGCGTTTATATTTTCAAGGGATGCGTTTTGTCCAAATATTTTAGTTTTCTAATTTCTGCAAATTAAAACGTAGGTATGCATGTGTTTTTAATTTAAACCTCGGATCGTAAGTTTCTACCATGGTTTTTCTTTCGGTGTAGAAGAATTTCATAGACAAAACATTCATCTTCAAACTACGCCGTATCCTGTCAGTTTGAACGTAATTTTCTCTTACATAGCCGTAGATGAACTTCTTGTGCTTAATGAAACACTGTGCATCCCCCATTTTTGACTAAAAAGGGGTTCAAACTTCTGTCAGAACATGCTGTTGACCTAGAAACACACATTTTGTGATTTATTTGCCTAGATAATTCTCAACGTTCGGTTGAAATTTCTGTTGCATTTATATGAGAGCTCCCCTTCTTTTCAGAGAGAGGAGGGGTCTTGAACCACCAAAGAAAAAAATCCTGTCTTCAAAAAAACCCCACATGCCAAATTGGCTTAATTAGCTCTCGAGTTACGCAGCCATTTTGTATGAGAGCCCCCCTCAGAGGGACAAGAAAGAAGTCTCGAACCATCATGAAAATCATCTCCAGCACCAAAACCCCAAAAAAAAATTCGTAAAAGTAGGGGTAATTCTCATGTTTGGATTAAGTTTGTGATTCATTTGTATGAAAGCTCCTTTCTCCCAGAAGAAGAAGAGGGTCTCAAACCCCCATAGAAACATTTCCCCTACATACTAAATTTGGTTGCATTTGTTTGATTAGTTCTCGAGTAATGCAGAAATTTGTTTTTCATTTGTATGCCCCCGCCCCCTTCCTCCCTTTCTAGCAGGGAAGGAGTCCCGAACCATCATAATCATCTCCGGCCCCAAATCTTAAACAAATAATCGTTAAAGTAGGGATAATTCTCAGGTTTGGTTTGAATTTGCATGAGAGCCTCATCTTCCAGAAGAAAGAGGAGTCTCAAACCACCACAGACACATTTCCTGCCTTTAAAAACTTCCACATGCCATATTAGATTTCATTTGCTTGATTAGTTCTCGAATTATGCAAAAAAATCTGTTTCGTTTGAATAAGAGCCATCCCTTCCTGATAGGAAAGAGGTCTCAAACCCTCATAGAAATATTTCTTGTCTTCAAAAACCCCCAATTTGGTTCTTATTGCTTTATTAGGGCCTGTTCATAAACCACGTTGACTCATTTTTGAAAATCTCAAACCCCTCCTCGTAGACCTCCATATTTTTTTTTTTATATTTTCTATGGAGCGTAGACTTTGGTCAACCTCCCCTCCCTCCAGAAAAGTCTACGTGGTTTATGAATAGCTCCTCAGTTCTCAAGTTATTCAGTAATTTTTGAGTATATAAGGTATATAAGACAGACAGACAGACAGACAGACAGACAGACAGACAGACAGACAGACAGACAGACAGACAGACAGACAGACAGACAAACAGACAGACAGACAGACAGACAGACAGACAGACAGACAGACAGACATTACTGTTTCATTACTTTTTCATTACTTTTTCATTACTCTGGCATGTCAATCAGTGTCTCTCAGACTTTTCATTGTGTTTTCGAAAGAATAAAATCAGTAAGCCACGTTTGGCAATACAAATTTAAGCTGCAAAAAAGTACACATTATTCAACAAAACAGATTGTTTATTGAGTTTCGCTTAACTTGAGCCCAGTACTTTATTGGGCGAAGTTCTGGACAGTTTGGTGGATTGGCTGTTTTTGGTTCTGTACCTCTTGTACCTTATACCATTCCAGGACGGATTTCGCATAGTGACAAAAGGCCAAATCAGGCCAAATCAGTGCTGGAGGGTTGTGGCTTTCAATAAATGGTAGCAACCGCTTTTGCAGGCTATCTTTCTCATGCATATCTTTATTGATAGTGTCGGTAGAGACGGAACTATTAGATTTTCGACCACAACTACATATGGCTTGCCAAATCAAATACTTCTTCGTTAATTTGGACGGTATTAAAGCCAGACCCGGAGCTGTTTATAGTCTTCGAGTACGTATGTTTCTGTCGTCCATTATGATAACAAGAAAATGTTTGAAGAAGATTGGTGCTTGTCATCAAATTTAGCTTGTTACCTTTTTCAAATTTGTACGCCTTCAGTCCTAGCCTCTGCTTCACTTTTTGTACGTATGATTTTGACTTCCGAACTTTGCGAGTCACATTTTGCACAAAAGGATTGGGTTTTTTCTCAAAAATGGCTACCACCTTCTTGTCCATTTGCCGGGAGCATACTTTTCGATTTGATCTTCTTCCAACCTTTCGATCCACAATCAAATGATTTGCAAACACAAAACACGGTACTTTCGGTAGTTTTAGATTCTTGGCAGGATCGCGTACCGATAAATTCGATGCTGATATGATGCGATTTGATTCGACGCCATTTTACTGAATGTAACAAGAATGGAAATATGTTGAACCACGAAATAAAGTTTTTTTTATTTTTTTTTATTCAGCTGTCATATAAATGAAACGTTTTAGCGATTCGTGAAATACTTCAAAATCTTCACTGAAAGGAAAGTGTCCGATATATAACGTGGACAGGCTTTACTTTTACAAACAGACACATTTAATTTTGTAAACAAAGAGGGGAAGCAAGATTCGAACGTAAATTTCTCAAAACTTTCAGCACCCTCACTGAAAGTAGCATCGCCATCATGTTAGGGAAATGTTATTCCTTGTGTTAGTGGCCCTAGATTGCATGAAAGTGTTAAGGGTTCTAAGAATTTAACATTTGACATTTTAATTTTAATTTAACACTTTACTTCTTTATTTGTTTACAAAGTCAGATACGTATGTTTAAAAAAGCACTCGAGAATTTATCTAACTGTACGAACAAAATAAGGTTAATTAATCTGAAACCTATCTATACCAGAATATAGGATGTTTTTGGATGGAGACCCGTTTGAACAGAAGAGGGAAAGTGTCAGTTGTGCTTATAGGCCAAAAACCGGCTCCGAAATCCTATTAACCAAGGCTATACCATATAATGAAAATTGGGGATTCGGAAAGCCTACACGGAAAAAATCCGTGCCCAGATCTGTGAAGTGCAGTCGTGAATTCAAGAACAAGCAAAAATAAACCGTGAGATGAATCACGAAATCATGAACTAAATAACGTTTAAAGAAAAAAAATCTAGTAAACCTGAACAAGTTCACGGTCCGTTTTCATTTTCATGAACGCTACACTGAAAATTTATTTTCGTGAATTTGTTTTCACTCGTTTCGTAAACATGGATTTGGTACATAGAACAAATGTCTCGTAAATTATATGAAACATTCATGTTGCATATCATCTAACAAAATGCTATCACTGCTTTTTTTGCACAATCCTTGAAATGAATTTCGTGACGACCAACCAATCACTGCTTCTCTTCGATCGGACTCATAAATGTTGGTGTTGCTGCTGGGATGGCGGGAATCATTAATTTATCTTAAAATAGAAATCAAGGAGCTGTCGAGAGTAAGAATAAGAACCTCATACACAATAATCAAGTATCTTCTCACGAGTCAACATGGTTTACTGAGATCAACCACGGACTCAATAACAGCTCTTCCTAAAAATATAGGATCGAATCCCATATCAGAAACATTAAAAAAATAAAACGTTGAATAACTGCTCGTGGTTGTGCTTTTTTTCCTATTATATTTTGAGTCGATAAAGTAGATCTGCCAGTCGTTCATGCAACCACCACAGAGACGTTTCATTTTTATTGGTAACAAATTACTCGTAGCTCTTTGTATTGTTTTCGTAGAATGAACGAATGTTCTTTCTGTGTCAACAAATGCTTAGTGCTTTTGACAGTTGCGCGAGTGGCATTAAATACGAAGGTAGCTTCTTAAAAAGTACAAATCAGTTTCGTTGCAGAAAACAAGGAATAGATTTGTTCGTCCTACCTTCGATTTCGTAATATAAACGAAAAATAATTTTCAGAGTATTTTTTCTGTGAAGGCACGATATAACCAAACCAGACGCGCTTCGATTCCCGGCTCATTCGAGGAAATCTTTCAGGTTAGGAATTTTCTCGTAATCCCTGGGTTTGCTATCTATCTGCTTGTCATAAAATATTCAAATTCGTGTCTTAACTACATAACTGGTGAAGTGTGTTACGGTTAAGAATAAACATTCAAAATTCAAAACCAACCGAACCATTCCAAACAGAAACATTCTTGCCTCAAAAAAAGAAAAGAAAACAACAGCCAACAAACCACAGAGAAATGGCCTACAATGTGACTCAAGCCGCATGTCATTGACATTGAATATAATTACGTAATATCGTGCAAACGAACGGATCACGACGAATTCGCAAAACGCGAAAACGCGAAGAAGGAGAGCGAAACGAACAAGAAAAATGGCACAAACCAAACAGCTGAATTCCCCCCTTATCCCTGCGCTCGGAGGTGGAAGTGGTGGTGGTGGTCTGAAGCTCTTGCCCCAACGAACGGGAACGAATTGAAACAAAACTGCTGCAACTACCGACAAGTTCACGGAAAAAAAAAAGCTCGGCCGCTTCATCTGACAATCAGGAATGGCGATCTGATGCAATTTCGGTGAACTTGATGGGTTGAGCGATTGTCACCTTTCTCTCGAACCGCCCGAAGTTGGACAGACGGACGAGTTATGGTGGTTCTCGGTGTCGTTGATCTTCAACCGACCAAGAAGACGACCGGGACTCGGACTCGGCAGCAAATGTATGTTAACGACCCCTCATCAATTGTTGTTGTTGCCCGATGTTCGATGAGGTGGAGGATTTTTTTATGTATGCATTTGAACCACAACCCAGCAAAACGCATAAGGAGCGTATTTACTCTTCGCGGGTTAATTGCATCTCTTGAGAATTGGGCACTCAAGTAGTGCTGCAGCGGCACTTGACGGGAGATCGACGAGTCACGTAACGAGATCAAGAATCCGGACGGTTGTTTGCGTTGAGTTGGGCAATTGGACATTGGATCGATCGTTCGATGGATGGATGGATTGATGGTTAAGGTCGATAAAGCAGGGCTTTTAATGATCTGACCTGCTCACGGTGAACGTGAATGGAATGTGGAATGTTTTCGAATTGAATATATTCGTTCTTCATCAAATGACATTTTGCTCATTATTAACGCTACTCTAATCAGCGATCGATCAGATTATAAAGTTGTTTATGTTTCTTACGTCGCCGTTGTAACTCTGGACACGGGCTGGCTGGGCCGTCGAACTCGATCGCTGCTCATAATTTACGTTGCTAATTTGTTGAATCCGCCCTGTGCGCAATAACCCGTCCCCTTGACGCACCCCTCGATTCCTAACCATTAATCCACACTGAGCGTCACTTGTCTCTAGGCGAGCAGCAGCACCGAGTGAAAGGATCACCTGGGTTTACCACCACTGATAGCAGCCTGACTCTTGACAACCTCTTGGTCAATCCCCGCAGGGGTAGCCGGACGGCTCAAACCGGCTCATTGAACAATTTGTAAACTGATAAGGTCTCACTTGGTCTTGGCCTCTCGGTGTTGTTGGCCAGCTGCGAACGAACACGATTTAGAAGCCATGGGGCGCGTGCTGTTTTGGCCATTTTGATGGATATTTATGATTGTGTGTTGATTTTGTCACTTTGACATGGTACTGGTTCGAAGTTGAATCGTAGGAGCTATCATCGGAAGGCGGGCGGTAAGGGACAGGTGACAAGCAGCAGTCCATTCAGATTCAGCTAATTTGCCAAAGCAGCTCACCAGTCAATCAACAACCCGACACCCATAAGTTTTGCGATCGTGGTTGGTGCGTTTCATGTCTCGTGCTGGGTGTCATGCTCATGTAAGGGGGTTTTAGGCAGGAATGATCGGATGAATGTTACGCATTGTTGGTGAACTGCAGCCCATTGGAAATACGTTGATGATCGTCTCCAGCTGATTATTGAATTGAGTGAAATTTCCAAACATGAATCGAACATTGACCTTCGACTTACCGTGGCTGGCTGCGGATGGCTGCCATCAAATCCATCATGATGGACGATCATCCTTTTCCACTGCGACAGTTTCCATTCGATCATAACTGCAAATCGGGTATCCCATTTCCACCGCCCTCGGTAATCCCAACAGTGTATTTTAAATCATCATTAATTATAATTAATAGCATGTCGGATCGCTGCATACATACCTGCCTACGGTACGTGCAACCAGTTGGAAGTTGCAGCATAGAAAAATGGAGGCAGGCAGGTCACACAAACTCACATCGATTGGGCGTAACTTGATCTTCGAGCGACCTTATCGGGCTTAATTTTATCGTTTCATTATTCCCGTCCCGAAGGAAGAGGGACGCAATCAACCGTTTATCAAGTCAATCTTCCCATCGGAGGTACATCTTTATCTGCGACGATGATACGATCATTCACAGCGATTCCCCCATCATCGTCAACTCCGAGCGCATTATGAAATAACGGAACGAAGCATTTGTCTTGCATTTAGGCTCTTGGGGAAGACACCGTGTTGCCAGAACTTTTACCACCGAGAATCTCAAACGGTGTTAAGGAAACATTTCTCCTTTGCCAACACTGACTGACTGGGATGCGGTCCCGTGTCTAGGTTGGTTGTAATTTCTGCACATACTCTGCAGCGAATGCACCATAATAACTCATGCCCAGGCTGAAGGTATTTGCATAAGAAGATTAACTGCACCTTCAACCTATTGTTAAGTAATCATCGCCCCACGCCGAAAGCGAATTGCTTGCTGTGAACGAAGCATCTTCCCGCACACGCATTTGTATGATACCGAGAAGACACAAGAGCAGCGAGGACTCGCAGGATTGGCGGTGGTGGGTGGGTTCATCAGTCATAAATGATCGCGCGATGACCGAGGAAAATTGGAGGCACACGTTGCATATGTTTGTCATCCGCGTTGGCGTTTTCTGCAGATTGCCGTTCCGCGGTAATTGCGACTGCGGCCCACGTAGGGTTGGGATCCTCAGCGTGAAAAATTATGCAATTGCAACGCTAAGAATGAAGAATGACCGAGTTTCTCCATCATCATCATCATCATCTGGAAGTGTTTAGCCCTTGAATGGATCTAGTTATTTGCCAATCACTTCTAGAAGGCAACGTTGAATGCCGTTCAGGCTACCGTTACAAGCTGGTCGCACCAGTAGGGAGTAATAAGTTCCATAATGGATTCCAGTTCAGGAAGGTGAAAAGTCTTAGCGGCACTGCAGCAAGCATGAGTTACTAATTTTCATCGGTCTGGTTGTTGATTACCCTTCTTGAGTGCTTATTGCATTTGAGGAGAAGTCAACCGAACCGTCAAACCACCTATAGCCAATAGAATGATTATATTGACCATCCTCGAAAATTCTCCTTGTCGGCGACTTAGGAATCATAATGGACGGAAATGGCAGTCATTCTTCGTTTTTTATGTGGAATTTGAATTTTGTTTATTTTTTGGAACTAAAGAATCAGCGGAAATCAACACCATCAACAGACATCGCTTAAACTGCTAATGAGTTTATTTTGGTTGCCCCAGATCACCTTGCAGTTGTGGACAAAGTTGTAGGGCATAGAATTTCCTATAGGAATCTCAGGTTTCACTTTGTACTTGCTCCATAAATTTTGATGATTACAAGGTCAGACGACTTTGACAACAACTTGTAAATTTAACAAACCAAAACTTGTTTATATCAATTTCACTCCAATTCATTTGATACAGTTAATTGTTTGAAAAATTATTGATTCAATTCAGGAAGGCCAGCTTTGAGTGGAATGACCTGCTTCAAACGCCTTGGATGCTGCCCGCAGGTGTTCATGTGGTATTAAAGGGTGTTCCGATCAAAATTTGGTCAAACAGTAATGTGTGTGAGTCGATCAAAGTTTTTATTAATAAGTCAAATTCTTTTTCTTTTTCAAGTTCAGTTAACACAGAATACATGAGAAATATTCAGATAAGCTTCCTTTTTAGCGAGTGCGAATTGCCGGGTCTTTCGTTTAACATCTGCCATAAGATTTTGTATAGTCTCCTTGTCCACTTTATTCGGCGCTGAACGCCAGTTTTTCTTGAACCGTTTCTCGCTCACAACAGTTTTTTGAGTCTTCTTTAGGTTCCGCTTGACGATGGCCCAATATTGATCGATTGGGCGGAGCTCTGACGTGTTGGGAGGGTTTTTGTCCTTGGGCACCACTTGAACGTTGTTGGCAGCATACCACTCCATGGCCTTTTTTTCGTAATGGCAAGATGCCAAATTCGGCCAAAATAGAACGGAACAATTGTGTCGCTTCAAGAAAGGCAGTAGACGTTTTTGTAGGCACTCGCTCAGATAAATTTCCTGGTTGACGGTTCCAGTTGCAATGTAAACATTGCTCTTCAAGCCACAGGTACAGATGGCCAGTCACACCAGATATTTCTTCGCGAACTTTGACAGTTTAATGTGCTTGAAAATATCTGCCACCTTTCCCCGTCCGGTTGCTGTATAAAATGCCTGTCCAGGAAGCTGTTTAAAGTCTGCCTTGATGTAAGTTTCATCGTCCTGTACCACGCAATCAAACTTCGTCGCAGTGTCGTATATAACTTTCGCGATTGTGCTTTGGCCAAAAGTTGTGTTCCAAGTTGTGTTGTGTTTCCGAGACGCGTACTTTGGTATACAAACTTTGCAGCTAGCTTCAACCAATCAATAGTTATTGAAGTTTTTCTTAGAAAAAATACGCCCTTTTCAAATGTTGATTTCTATGATTGGGGCAAACACAAAAAAACGTCATTTGAAAGGGCAATTTATGTTGTTTATTATAGAGATATATTATTTCTGTATCTTGAGAAAATAACATTTGAATTGGGATGGTTTTAGAAGGAAAACTTCAATATCTATTGATTGGTTGAAGCTAGCGGCAAAGTATATCAAAATACGCGCCTTCAAAAGTTCTACAACTCGTCCCAACAAAATTTTACGATGAAAATTGAAATAAAAAAGTAAGGACAAAAAAAAAACATTTTTTATGGTACACCCTAAGTTGATGAGGGAAAATTGCTCTGAATCGGTCAATTTTCTAGCTACAAAATAGTTATTGAAGTTTTTCTTCTAAGACCATCCCAGATTCAAATGTAATTTTCTCAAGATACAGAGATAACATATCTTTAATTTTCACATATAATAAACAATATAAATTGCCCTTTCAAATGACATCTTTAATTTATTTTGTGTTTGCCGCAATCATAAAAATCAACATTTGATAGGGGCGTATTTTTTTTAGAAAAGCTTCAATAAGTATACCAAAGTACGCGTCTTTAAAAGTTCTAAAACTTGACGGAATCTAACTTTACGGTGAGAATTGAAATAAAAACGTTAGGGGGAAAAAACATTTTTTTATGGTACACCCTAAGTTGATGAGGGAAAAGTGCTCTAAATCGGTCAATTTTTAAGCTACAAAAAAATTATATATGAAAATTCCATGAAATTTTCTGCGCTACAACTTTGCTCAAGAATGTGAACGTCTTTTTCTGCAAATAAAAAAGTTAGTTTATGTATTTCCGTGAAAATGGGGACCACCTTAATTTTAACCAACATAAAAAAAAATGGACCTTAGTAATACAAACCATATTGTAGAACATTACTTTGCTGTAAAGGTTCAAGTTTAGGCGCTGGGAGCATGTTTCCTCGTAAATTCGTGATCTGGACCATAGTGCATTGATATGTCCGTGACGGCTTTCTACAGCACTATTGATCAAAACATCAAATAAAATTGTTCTCGAACGAACGAACGAAACTTCATCCTTCTGGGCCAATATCAGCAAACAAAAGAGCTCAACCAGGGTTCCCGTTGATGTCACGTAACTCATAGCTTTTGCAAACCGGTCTCTACCGCAAATCTCTTTGCTGAGTTTTTTCAACTCCTTGCACGACACAACTCACCTCCCCTATCGCAGCAATACTTGGAAAGCCTTCCGTCGATTAATTTTCGGCTCCCTTTAGTCACTTTCAACCATTAGGGCATCTTCAACGGCCATCCAAATCGTGGCTTGGATTTATTTTTTTAGACCAAACGCAAAAACATCGCTGCACCGGTGTTGAAAATTTTGTTTTATACTGGATCTATTTTGCATAATTTTAATACTGGTGTGTATTTTGATCTATTCTTGCAGCAATTTGGAACAAGAAAAATACCGTTCCAAAACACTACACTCTACTTGATAATGCCAATTATTGAGTAAAATTTCAGCTTTTACTAAACAATAACTCAATTTTATTGAGTATATTATGAGGTGTATATGTGAGCCGAAAAGTAACCGTGTTTACTGCGTGTGATGATGGCGTTGTGTTACTCGCCTCGGATGCTGATAATAACCTCTAGTTACTCCCGGTGCTAACAAATTGCCTTTTCGTTTCATTTCTAAATAACGAATGCTTGTCTTAGTTTTTTTACAGCCACTGTATTTTCCAGAAAACGCTGACTAGATCGAAATGCGGAGGTTCCGAGATTCCGAATAGTATCTCGATTGCTCGGCAATGAAAAGTAATGAAGTTTTCAAAGTAAACAATCTGTTTATTGATAGATCGGTCAAGATAAACACTTGCAAATAGCTCATACAGATAAATTTTGGAAGAAGCCTCCAGTTGACTCTAGTCACACACTCACCTTCAGCCAAACGAAAGAACAAGTATTCCTTGTCGTCAGCTAACGACGCACTACTGGCATTAAAAATGATTTGGTCAAACCAATCAATGGCAAAATGTTTGTAAAAAATCGACGATCTCTGAAAAAAAAACTTCTGATCTCTGATGTTGAATGATCGAAAGGATGACAGGTTTTGGCGAGTTCAACAACAAGAAATACAACACCGGTGCGGGGAAGGCAAAGTTGGTCTATTTTAGCAAGTTCTATTCAAGATTCGCTGATGCAAATCAGGTATAAAGTTGATCTAAAAATAGAGCACCGTTGAAGATGCCCTAACGATATTCTCGCCTGCTGTGATGTATCCTGTTGTGCAGTCAGTGATTTCAGAGCATCAACTGAGGTTTTATCAAAAAGTGGTCAACGACATCGAACCTCAAGACTTACACCTGTACTGTGATGAACGAGATGGAGAAGTATTGCTAGGTCGATGCCATTTACGTTGACTTTTGAAAAGCGTTCGACAAGGTACCTCGTCAATTGGTCATTGAACAACTGAACCGCCTCGGACTGCCCATACTGAAGCCATTCAGTCGCTTCAGTCGTATTTGTCTGGTCTGGTCTGGTCTGGTTTCGCCGTTCATATTGCACGCATCGAAAAAGTCCAAAAACGGATTATCAGATATGCTCTACGCCTCCACCCATGGAACGATCCTGTCAAGCCTTAGCGATTGCATTAAAAATGGACTTTTTTCGGATGGTGATAAAAACAAAGCTAAGACAGATAATTGCTTTTGATCAATTTCCAATGAAAGGTTACTTGCAAAAAAAATCTACGCCCTTGCGAGCGGCCTTCCGGCAGTTAACCGGAACATTCACCATGGCGGACGAAAACATGCGTGCAGGCATGTTTTTGAGTTCTTTCTTCGTTTCATTTATCAATTTCTGCGAGGTTTTCGCGGCAAAATGTGTTGGAGTAGCTCTTACGCTTCAAGTTGGCCCAGAAATTTTCGATGGGACGCAGCTGGGGACGTTGGGCGGGCTCGCCGACTTGGGTACATCGCCATTCAGTCGCTCCATCTCCTCCAACGATCGCTTCGAGTAGTGGGCTGACGCCAGATCCGGCCAGAACACCGCATCTTCACCCTTATTGTATTTCTTGATGAACGACGCAACTTCCGGCAGGCATTTCGTACTATAAATTTCCCCGGTCATGGCCAGTCCGGAGCGAAAGAAAAGCGGCTTTGACATTCCCTTCTCGCTGATTGTCAGCCACAGCAGCACCTTCTTGGCGAACTTGGTGTGTGAAATGAACTTCAGCTCAGAGTTCACTTCCTTCGTGGGGGAAGTAAAATACGAAGTGCCCTGCCAGTCGTTGCCATCTAGGGTGAGATAGGTCTCGTCGTCCATCACCACCGCCACATCGCGATTCGTCGGGAAAATCGAGTTGACCATCTTATTCAGCCGCTGCCGCTGCGTCATTGCCTGCAGCTCCAAAACCAGTGGACGTGACTTCCGCTTTATGACATGTATTCTCATGTTCGCCAGGTACTTTTTCACTGTTTAGCCGGTTGAACTGACCTCCTGGCCACTGGCACGCAGCGATGTAGCCACTTTTTCCTCGTTCCTCCTCTTCAGCATCCTTTGGAGCTTCTTGTCGCTCAGGGTCGTGGACCGTCCAGAGCCGGGCTTTCTTTCGATACTCTGATTGTTGTCTAATAGTGCCTAGATGTTGTAGTGTAGTGCCGCACGATGTCCGTTTTCGACGCGGATGGGTGCCGTTCGTTGAACGGAGTTGCTTCACTGTTTTTGCCATCACGGTTAGAGTTCGACTGATAGAGCTGTCAAATTTTGTCTACTGACTAATGGGTTACTATGATTAAAGCTGCATGGGTAGTTTTGTGAGTGCGGGTGAAGGCAATTTTTGTCCGTTTTTTTTAATGCAAACGTTTTGAACATCTATGTGCGCTGCTGAATATACAACCGTAATCGAGTCGTCGAGTGATGCTTCTGCGGTTGTTTGTCTTTGGCGTGGTAATTTGTAACATCGTCTGTAGCAGCCTTATTGATAATGTAATGTTACACGCACCAGTTCGTCATCTCCGAAATCACCAACTGTTGTGGATTTCTGGCCACCGTACTCTATGCGAACGAAACAACCCGTTAGATTCGTGTTGTAGGCTGTTCAATTAAGTGTGTAACTCTTTTGACTAGTATTAGTAAATTAGTATTTAAGAACAAAGGCCCAAACGTAATGTGGACGGAAACGGAACGGAAACGGCAAGTTTGACAGTTGTCGCAAATCACGTCGATATGTCCAATTGGAATCAACTTGGATCTAATCAGTTTTCTATCTGACAAGCTGGTTGAGTCAAGTTGGGCTATTCCGCTTCCGTTATCACTTTTGAAGTCATACCCTTCGCTAAGTCCGGATGATGTTATGCAGAATTCAACAAAACCAAAACCACAGTTTCGATCTTATCGAGTTTTTCAGTGATGAACAATTTTTCTAATGCGCCAGCGAATCTACCAGAAGTACAAACGATGGCAGTTCATCTGCAAGAAGCGGTGGTCCCGATGATAATGACAAAATCGATTATGATGATCTATTGAGACACCTTGAAGAGTTGAAGAAAAATAAGTAACTATTCTAGGCTGATAAGTATTACAATGCAGGCAAGACTTGAAAATGTTTTTGTGCGTAATTATACTCACCACGTCATACTATATATTTGTTAATATGTAAGCAATATACTAGGATTATTTTTGTAAGGAAAATCATCCAATCATACCTACTTGAACCATAAAGGGTGGAACGGTTAAAAATGGGTCAAACATGATTAAGTGCATACTAAAAAGTTGTTTATATAAATGAAAAATCTTTTCTTCCTTCTTGAAATTCATCATCTACAAAACACAGGAAACTTGTTTGATTAGGCTTTCGATTTTCCAAATGCGAACTGTGGGGCTTTACGTTTCAAACCTTCCATCAAGTTTTGTACCGCTGTTATATCCACCTTATATGATGCTGAACGCCAATATGCCTTGTACTGTACGAGGTCTGGTTCACTTCCAACTGTTTTTTAAGTTCTCTTGAGGTTCTCTGCACGATTGCCCAATATTTAACAATTGGGTGCAGTTCCGGCGAGTTTGGAGGGATTTTCTCCTTTGGTATGATTTGCACACTATTGGCGGTATACCATTCCTGAGCATTTTTTCCGTAGTGACAAGAAGCGAGGTCTGGATTGGCTGCGTTAGTGTAAGATTAGATTAGAATAGATTAGTGGCAAGAAGCGAGGTCTGGCCAAAACAGCACGGAACAACTATGTTTCTTCAAGAAAGGTAATGAGCGTTTATGCAAGCATTCCTTTACATAAATATCTTGGTTGACAGTGCTGGTTGTCACGAAACTTTCGCTTTGAAGCCCACAGGTGCAAATCTCCTGCCAAACCAAGTATTTTATCGGGAACTTTGACATTCTTTCTGCTTAAACTTTTCTTGAACCTTTCCTTTTCCGGTAGCCGTATAAACTCTTGAAATCAGCCTTGACGTATATCAACAAACTCGTGTATGGCCAACAAACTCGTTCAAAACTTACGCGCTCTTTCTTTGGCTGTTGTGTTTTGCTTATCATCTCGATTTGATGTCACTGTATCCTTATATGTTGACAGTCCAGCTCGTTTCTGTGCTATTTGCACTGTTAAGTGGGACTTTCCCTATTTGTTTCCAATATCTCTGATGGGAAGGTTGGGATTGCGTTTGAAAATGCTAGCCACTATTTTTCCGGTCACAGCGGCTTCCTAATTTCGGTTTCCTCCTGATCCCGGCATGCTGACAGTCGTCAGACGTTGTCCGATCACTTTTATAACAATTATCAAGGTTGATTTGGCAATATTAGGTGATTTTGCCAAGTCGGCGTGGAAATAATTTGGATTTTGCTTATGCACGTGCAAAATTTTGATACGCTGCTCTCCTTGCTTCGACTCCATTTTGACAACTGAAAAGATAATGGCAAAAACAAAATAGATTAAACATTCCTTACTCATACACCTATAAAATGAGAGGTGTTCAAGTTTTTTAAATGCACGATTAAAAAAGCCAACCAAAAAGACAAAGTTTATCAAAGTTCTCCTTAAGTATGCTGTTGATATGGGGAGAAAACCCACTCTGCATTTTCTTATTGGAAAAGAAAAATGAATGATTAATTTGTCGGATAAAGAAGATCATCAGACTGATCAGCTGTTAATGAAAACTTGAAATATAGTTAGCAAATGGCCGTCATAAATAAACGAAGCTCATGATTAAAAAAAAACCAATAATGAAAAAAAGAAAAGAAAACACATTTTCAATTATAATAAAATTTATGCATGCTTGAAACAACTAAAAAGCTGTCTTCTTCAAACTTGCTCCAAGCCCTTCATCGTCACCAGCGTACATCGTGTAATTTAATTAACTTTTAATAACCCATTTATCGTAATTGTTAGGTGCCGGTGGTGAACGCGCAAATTATGGGGGGGATCATTGATCGCTACTCCTTGCTAACAAGACCTCACTTACTTACCTTACATACTCAATTATGATTTGCTTTACATTTTCATACGCTGGTCAACTTTGGGTCTACAGAGGCAAACAATTTATCATGAAAACACACTCGATGGCTGGGCTTCAAAACTCGCTGCTGCTACTTTAAGCTGCAGCTGGTCATCTGATATGTGTGAAGATAAATTTAACTAGTCGCACATTTGCGCATTCCTCTTGCTGGCAGTCTTAGACACCCGTTAACGGAAGAAAAAACTAGTCTTGTCCAGGGAGTCTATAGCCAGCTCGGCTCCATAGACTCTCGTGTGATAATGGTGCCGATGATGATGATGATGATGATGATGATGATGATGATAATGTTACACTGAAGGTGACAGTGACCAGCCTTATTGCGACATGGCACGGAAAGTTCACGGCATGCGCTTGGGCATTATTTATGCCTCAGGTTTGCCTGCAACCGCTTAACTGATACTGCGAGTTTTCAATTTTATGGCCCGCAGATAGGCGAAGCAAATGTTCACACCTTACTATTTACCTTTCTGCCACCGAGGAGACGGGCAAATCGGAAAGAGAACATAAAATAACATCGAACTTGCACCTCGTTAATAAAACTGCCATGCTTCTCCATGTAAATATGTTTGCACTATAAGCAACAACAACATCTTGGCTGAAGCACTCCTAGGAAGGGTACTCATTATGTACGACAGGGATCCACTTTGCGATTGTAGACACAAAACACAAACCGTGTTCTTTGACGATAGACCTACAGACTGGCTGGTTCGAATTCAATCCGAACCTCGATGCCGAAGAACCTTGAGGTGGATTGTTTTCGTGTCAACGTACAGAGTGAGAGCTTGAGAAACGAGGCACTTGGGCGAATACGGGGGAAGCGGATAATTAAGATGCAGTACCGAACTAATGTGTTTCTCTTAACCCATTAGAAGTGGTTCTCGGCTTAGACGGGCGGCGGGCTGCGATGACAACATGACGCGCGGAACGTGAGTGCTGGAGACTTATCTACGTTTATCGTAACAAATCGATCTGTCGTGCCGTAACAGACTGCGCGTGCCCGCCTCTCCGTCCCCCCGACAGTTGCAGCAGCCACAGCAGGTGCCAATGACATCGAATGGGGTGTGTAAATAGAAACATGGACTCACACCGTACTTTTCGTACCCCCGATGAGCATTACATATGCCGGTGATAGCCGAAACCGATTAGAACGATGGACTCGAGCTGGGAGCTGACGAGTGAAGCCTTGGTGGATTGCACAATTATGTGTTTGCTTGAAAGTTATATCTGGGAGTAGTCAGGTTGATTGTTTTACTAATCGGTTTTACAAAGGCGCACACAGATAAAAAGAAACATTGAATGTTCTATGTTACCTAATGCACATAGAAGGAATGCTAGATTCGACAGAAATTACTGGGATATTTCGTGTAAATTAAAGCTGGATATCGCCTGAATCGCGTCTATTGTATGAAAGATTTTCATCAATGTTGTATGGGGTACGAAAGATTGCAAACAATATCGTTGTATACGCTTGCTTTGATTTAGAATTGAAAGAGGGAACATTTTTTTGCGCTTGTTAAAATTAATTATTTTTTTTCTGTGCAAGGTTCTTGATTTTTACCAAAAAGTTTGATTCGTATTCAACAAACAATAATCAAACAACAATGAAAAACTTTAATCACTTTGATAAATAGCACTCCAAAAAAACGAAAGTTACGGCGATGTATCTTCTGGATGATGTGTATTTGAACGAAAAAGTGTTCATGTTCTACATCGATTTTTCACGCAATTGTAGATTGTGTAGATTGTGAGCTTTCCATCCATGAGCTGGATCTCAAATGATGCAAGATGGCTACTTTTTCCGCAAGCTACTAACTTCTATGCATGGTTTAATGACCCTCTTCCAGGTTCTCCTGTAGGATGGAGGTCATTCAGGTCGCTGACGATGATGAACTGCCCATGCCTCCGAGTAAGCTTGATGATATCGTTTCGTAAAGTCGAGCCGTATCTGTACCGTTGTTTGCGTTTGCTTCTCTGGGACAATAAGTCGCGATGATAGTGATAGGGCCGACAGTGGATTCGACCTTGACTCCGATGGCTTCGATGAATTTAAGCTGAATGCTCGGAAGGAGCTGGCAGTTGATGTTGCTGCACAGGGCGTCCCTCTCCGGCGGAATTGGTTCGATCAAGTCTGATCAGTCGAAAATCTTGGAGGAACACATTGATCTCAGGCTTGAGATGTCCCAAGTAACATTTCCAAAACCATTCAGCTTTATCAAGTTTTATCAACGTTTTATCAAAGCCACTAGCAATCAATTTGGTTTTATTATGGCAGTAAGAGGTGCCAATAGGTTTCAAATATTTCAATTAAGGTGTATAAGAACCTATACAGCTTCTCCACAACGATCTTAAAACCTTGCCTTCTAAAGTTCCTTTTACTCATATACAAGGTTTTGCGTTGACTTTATGAACTCGTAAAATGCTCTTTTGAAATGCCGTTTTAAAACTGATTCGAATTTTCTTATTATGGTCAGTTGAAAAAGCATTTTAAAACCATTTTTCCTCCAGTAAATGCATTGAACAGAAAATTGGCATTGAGAAAAGTCACCAAATGACCAAATAGTTTTATAGTAGCCATTGTAAAGATTATTTGGCTTTTTGGCAAAACTGTGATTTCTTTCAATCGCCATATTGGAATATATGAAATAATTGAAATGTGGAAAAATAACTACACCAAATTTTAAATGCAATGTAAATGAACTGCAAATCAGAGACCAGGCATTCTTTTAAATAACCTTATTGAATTCCATAAATTTTCAGAAAATTCATGATTAATTTATCGAATACATTTGTTTCAATTTTGTTTTTGTTGATGTAAACTTGCATAATTTCCGAGGCGCATTTATTTTGGGCTATTATTGTACCAATATTCACCATAAAATAAAATGCGCATATGATTTGGAGCATGATACGCTATAAAAAAACTCAATTTGTTTTGCATATTTTGCTGTCAAACAAAATTTCCCGCAACACTAGAAATTTTTTCTTTGATCTTACTGTTAAATGAATCAGAAGTGGAGAGAATCGAACAAAGCAGAACAACAAAACCAACCACAATATCACCGTAAAGCTTGACAGCTTTGATCATTTGGCCCTATTCGGGTTTTGATCGGAGCCAATAGGTTTTATGGAGGTTCTCAGGTAGTCATAATCATCTTTCACTAGAACATTTCCAAAATCTTTTAAAGGTTTATTGATTTGTTTTCACAAGCGTCTATAGAGTGGGTCATTTTGTACAAATTTTGGCTTTGAAGAAGCATAGAGAAGGTCTTGGTAGACAAAACAGTTTTGAATGTAGTTTTATCAACAAAGCCGGGAGAAGTGCTATACGGCTGGAATAAAACTAAAATTGTTGCTTGGGAATTCGGCATTGGTTGTGAATGTCCCCTATTTTGTCCGAGAACGTTTCTATAACAACCTAACAATCTGTGAAAGGTTCGCAAGTAGCCTTCTTCTTGATTGATGCACCTTCTTTTTCGTAATGCTTGTTGATGTTATTGAATTTAATCTTAAGTCTATTGGTGAAGTATTGCCCAATGCACCCCGAGTAGGAACGAATAACTTGATAACTGGCCTTGGTATTTAATAGCGCAGGAATAGAGGTACAATACCTGAGGATAATATCATCAAAATATTCCCACAATGTTATGCGAAACCAAACTCGAGCAGGACCGAATAGCTTGATAACTGGCCTTGGTATTAAGGAGCTCAGATTAAGAAGTAAAATACCTAAGGATAATACAATAAAATTGTTCCCCCAATGTTATGCGAATACCAAATTGAGGTAAGACAATACCACAACAGTACCTCTCAGGTACTCCCAGGTATCCAAAATGACAAGTTTTGTTATTCGAGAGATAGTTTGCTTGCAATTCTTAGGTATTTTGCTTAGGTATTTTACCATCAAGATCAAAATAAGGTATTCATAAGTTATTTTCTCCTGATCGGGTCCAGCATTTTTTCGGTTTGGAAATTTTCTCGATTTCCCTGGTTGGGGATATCATTAGTCAGCCCAAAACCAAAACTAAATGGTCTAAATGTCAATGTTAAGAAATTCAAGCAAGCGCAGAACACGCGGTGAGAGTAACTATGGCTCTCCTAAGAAAAAGAAGAGGAAAAAGTTTCCTTATTTTCTACAACGATTTTCCAGATTTTCATAAGGTAAATTAGAAATTTTCTAAGGTTCTCCCGAATATTCTTTGAATATTCTGAAGCTCGATAAAATTACCTGACTTAAATATTTGTTGAACTAGCTAAATTCATCATCTTGGATTTCAAAACAGCTTCGAAAATTTTGAATACCACGCCTCATCCCCATTCAAAAAATACACTTATGTTAGAGTGTTTGCCAAGCTTATAAGTTAACCTACACAGTTTGAAAGAAACATGCAAATTTCTGCGTTGTCAAATATCAAATGTCGAGAACATCAGTCAGATCACAGCAAATCTGACACAGAAAATAAAACCTTACAGGGTACGGCCAGGAAAAATGGGAAAATTTAGGGTATTTCTTTCAAATCCCATTTTAAACTAAGTAATTCAGGCTATAACATCAGTATTATCGAGTTCATTTATCTATCTTCGGTATTCCAATAAATTCACTACAAATTCAATTATTTTTAGTTTGATATACGCTTAACCTTAATCTGAACAAGAACTAAAACTAGAACACCGTTAACCTTATTAACGTTAAAATTAATGCAAGAGTTCTAAAATCAATTACATTAGCTTACATATGAAAAACAATACAGACAGAATTATACGTTATACAATCACGCTCTTTGGATCCCGAACATAATATGTTATGTTATTATCATATATGATTACATAAAGGGTGAACCATTCAAAAGGGGGCAGCCCATCTGACATCATGTCGTTTGGCATAGGGTCGTTTGGCATAGGGTCGTTTGGCATAGGGTCGTTTGGCATAAAGTCGTTGACATAACAATAACTTGAGCTAAGTGGCCATTTGGCATAATGCCGTTTGGCGTAACACTACAAACACGTTTGGCGTAAATAACAAAGAATCCAAGTTGTCATTTGGCATAATATCATTGACTTTTATCCATAGTAAAGGGTGTTTCGATCAAAATTTGGTCGACTTAAACTTGACGCATTAGCCCAGTATTTTTCGATGGACCTTAGTTCCAGTGCATTGAAGGGTTCATGTCCTTGAGTACGCAAGTGACCCAGTTGGCTTCGTACCACTCCAGGACATTTAAATAGTGGCACGAAGCTAGATCCGGCTAAGAGATCTTAGGGCCCTCGTATTGAGGTAGATCTCCCCGTTCACAGTCCCGGTAGTCACGAACGGCGCACTCAGTTTGCCACATGAGCAGATCGCTTGACAAATCATGTATTTCTGGGCAAACTTTGAAAGTTTCTGCTTCCTTACTCCCTCTGGAACATCGAACATGTGCTGAGCGGTGAGGAACAGTGCCCAGGAAGTCCACTTTGACGTAAGTCTCATCATCCATGATGAGACAATGAGGTTTCTTCAGCATCTGGGTGTACAGTAGGCCATCCCTTATTTTGAAAAACATGGCCAAGTCAAGAATTCCACCTCTTGAAATGTTCGTCTTGGCTAGGAAACAAACATACTTAAATTTGAAGACCGTACGTTGACGTTAAGTGCTCCTCCAATAGACCTGAAGAAATGGTAGTACGGGTGACTACCCACGCGGTGGCAAGCGCGCTACTGTAGTGTATGGTCTTGCAGGTCGACCAAGATCAGTGTCGTCGGGTTGATAAAATTTTATGTTTGTTTTTTTTTATTATCAATGTTGTTTGGGACACTTTATCATCAGTACACCAGTTTTTAGGTACAACACAATAAGGTCATCATATGTACAAAACGATTCAAAAATTAAGTGTAAGGAAGCCAATTCAGTGTTTTTCAACCAATTTAGCCAAAAAAGTTGAGGTTGAAGTTTAATAAAAACACTGATACACAATACCACTAGTGTATAGTTTCCGTGTCCGTGACTTTCCGACCGTATCTTGCCGTTCATTATGATTTGGAGCCTCTGCACTTTGTACGTATGCAGTTCCACCCGGTCCTTGGCTTTCTGAACGAGAGACTAGGATAGATTCAACGTTTTGGCCACAAACCTGACCGTTTAATCACACGACTCACCATTGACTGCATGATTCCGAGTTGTTTTCCGATGCCCCAATGGGAGAGTTGAGGATTTTCCAGGTGCTTGCGCAAAATGAATTTGCGACGTTGCTTTTCGGGTGACGCCATTTTTCCCAATTTTCGAAAAATTGACGGCGATAAAAAAACAACAACAAAAACACTCTACTACTTTTACCCAAATTTTCAAAAGAAAATACCCGATCAATAATTTTTTACAGCATTTTTTCCGTGGTGCAAATTGATGTGAGACACCCTATAAAAGATATGAACCCACTAAATTCATCAAAACTTCACCAATTGAAAAATTCTGGGCAATCATTAAGACGAAACATCCCAAAGCTATTGAAACAGAGCAGAAGTTGAACAAAATTTAGGTAAAGAAAACAACCACATCCATTGTACGAAATATAATGGGTGGAGTATAAAGAAAGCTGCGGGCACGGGAGATGAAATTCAATAAAACTTTTCTTTTCAAATCATAACTCATTAGTAGCTTTTCATTCCCTGAAAGTTTCACGAAAATTCGATGATCGGTTTAATTTTGGTTAATGCATATGTGTGTTCCATTTTTATCGAATACACCCTTTATTTCTTTTTAAGCTTTTTTGACGTAGGACTACGTCTTTGTTTTCTATACTGAGGTACAATTTAAAAAAAATCGCATTACGGTCGTCACGAAAAAGGGTCAGGTTTTGGACGTTGATACCTCAGTCATTTCTCAATCAAATTTCAAAATTTTTGAACCAATCGATCGGAAATATATTCACGCATCAATTTCAATAGAAGACAATGTTGATTTCTAGCCAGATACTTTTGAAAAATTCATAGAAAAAAAAAATTAACCCTTTCAGGCCTAATGACTCCAAAAAAAAATCTAAATAAAAGTGCACATTGTCTTCGGCAATTGTTTTCTACATCAATTCTTCTGTCTGGTAAAACTTAAAAAAAAAAGTTTAAGGCCTAATTAACGACCTAGAACGTCTTGAATATTAAGAAGTTCAGGAAGATGAAATAAATGCCTTATTAATAGTATAGAGCGTTGTCTTAGAAAGTTGAACATATGCATACATAATACTAAATAGTTGGTGATAAACGTTAAATATTTTTGTATCTTTCTAGGATGTTCTAGGTAATCCAAAATGCACTTGAGTTCAGAACTTCAGATCTACAGTTGTAATAGTAGCTTTTAGGGCTACATTTATGTATGATATGTGTTCAAACATATTGAATGAACCTTTTGGAAGGTCAACCGTCGTTATTTGATAACTTTGAGATGTTTCTATGTCACCAAAACTGTTCTTGAGTTAAGAACTTTCGATCTACAGTAGTAACTATTGCTGTTGAAGCTATACAAAGTGGCGCTACGTATTCATCCATATTCAGGGAATATTTGAGAATGTTAACAAACAATACGAGATAAACTGAGATGATCGGGCTCATATAAACTGTCCTTGAGTTCAGCACATAAGATCTACAGTTGTTACAGTAGGTTTTTGGAGTATGCAAAGGAATAATACAATACTCAAAAAAAAAGTAGATTTTTAACAGACATAATGCGACAATGTTGATATATTCTAGGTCATCCAAACTGTCCCTAAGTTCAAGATATAGGATCTACAATTGTAACAGTAACTATTCTGGCTATATAAGGTGACTAAATGTATTCAAAAATCTATATATAAATAAAAATGAGTTGGGGTTTCCTTTGTCACTATTTAACTCGCGAGTGGAAGAACCGATCAGCGTGAAATTTTGTATGCAGAGATTTTTGGGGCCGGAGAATAATCTTATGATGATTTGAGACCTTTACCTTTACTGGAAAGAAGGGCTCCCATACAAATGAAACACAAATTTCTACACAACTCGAGAACTAATCAAGCAAACGAAACCAAATTTAGAATGTGTGAGTTTTTGAAGGCAAAAGCGGTTTTTATGGAAGCTTGAGAACCCTCCCCGTCACAAAAGGGGGGGCTCCCATACAAATAAAACACAATATTCTGCATAACTCGGGAACTAATCAAGCAAACGGAACGAAATTTAGCATGTGGTGGTTTTTAAGACAAAAAATGTTTCTATGTTGGTTTGAGACCCCTTCCCATCCTAAAGAGGGGGGGGGGGGAGGGCTCCGATACAAATGAAATACACTATTCTACATGACTCGAGAACTAATCAAGCAAATGAAACCAAATTTAGTATATGGTGGTTTTTGAAGACAAAAAATTGTTCTATGTTGGTTTGAGACCCCTCCCCTTTCTGAAAGGGGGGGAACCTATTCAAATGAAACGCAAATCCTTGCATAACTCGAGAACTAACAAGAGAAATGGAACCAAATTTCGCATGTGGAAGTTTTTGAAGGAGGGAAATGTTTCTATGGTGATTTGAGACTCTTCCGTCATATGAGAAGGAAGGGGGGAGGGGGTGCTCCTCTCAAACAAATGGAACCCAAATTTCTGCATAACTCGAGAAACAATCAAGCAAATGGAACCAAATTTGGAATGGACGAGTTTTTTAAGGCATGAAATAATTTTATGGTGGTTCAAAGCCCCTCCTCCCTCTAAAAAGGGGGGCTCTCATACAAATGAAACAAATTTCAACCAAACACGAGAACTATACCTACTGCTTTGCAAATTTGTATTCAGTGGTTTTTGGGTCCGGGAAAGCATCTTATGATAGTTCGAGAGCCCTCCCGCTTCTAGACAGGGTGGGATCCCATGCAAATGAAAAACAAATTCCTGCATAACTCGAGAACTAATCAAGCAAATGGAACCAAAATTGGTATGGGTGAGTTTTTGAAGGCAAAAAATGTTTTTGTGGTGAATAGGGGGGCTACCATACATACGAAACACAAATTTAAACCAAACATGAGAACTATCCCTACCGCTATGCAAATTTGTATGCAGGGGTTTTTGGGTCCAGGAAAGGATCTTATGATAGTTCGACACCCCTCCCGCCTTTAGAAAGGGGGGCTCCCATGCAAATGAAAAACTATTTTCTGCATAACTCAAGAACGAATCAAACAAATGGAACCAAATATGGTATGTGGAGGTTTTGCAGGCAACAAATGTTTCTACGGTGGTTTGAGACCCCAAGCAAAAGAAACCAAATTTAGCATGTGTGAGGTTTTAAAGGCAAAAAAGGTTTCTATGGTGGTTTTAGATCCCTCTTCGCCCTGAAAGGGGGGGCTCCCATAAAAATGAAACAAATTTATGTATAACTCGAGAACTAATCCAGCAAATGGAACCAAATTTGGCATATGGAAGTTTTTGAATGAGAGAAATGTTTTTATGGTCATTCAAAATCTTCCGCCTTCTGAAGGGGGGGGGGGGGGGGGGCTCTCATATAAATGAAACACAAATTTCTGCATAACTCGAGAACTAATAAAGCAAATGGAATCAAATTTGGCATGTGGATTTTTTTGAAGGAGAGACATATTCCTATGGTGGTTTAAGACCACTCCGCCCTCTTAATGAGGGGGGTCTCATAGAAATGAAACGCAATTTTCTGCATAATTCGAGAACTAATAAAGCAAATGGAATCAAATTTGGCATGTGGATTTTGTTGAAGGTCAGACACATTTCTATGGTGGTTTGAGACCCCTTTGCCCTCTGAAAGGGGGGGAGGGTCTCTCATACAAATGAAACGCAATTTTCTGCATAACTCGAGAACTGTTCAAGTAAATGAAACCACATTTTGCAGGATTTTTATTTATATTGAAATGGATTTCTGTCTGACCGATCGGAGTGAAAATATGTATGCAGGTATTTTTGGGGCTGGGAAAGGTTCTTATGATTGTTTGAGACCACTTCCCCCTTCCGGCTCGCATACAAATGAAACACAAATTTCTGCATAGCTTGAGAACTAATCAAGCAAATAGAATCAAAAAGTATGCGGGGTTTTTTGAATGCAAGAAATGTTTCTATGGTGAATTCAAACACAAATTTCAACCAATCCTGACAATTATCCAGGTAACTAAGCCACAAACTGTGTAATGTCTGGGTAAGAAGAATGTTCTGATAGAAGTTTGAACTCCTTATTACTAAAAGAAAACTCATTAAAAAAAAGCATCTGTGTAATGTTCATTCATTTAGTTGCAGGCGTAGCAACGCTCGCACCGGGATCAGCTAGTATTCAATAAATATTTATAAAGGCCAACCAATATTATAAAGCAATTTAACATGTGCTGAGTCATCCAAACTATCCATGAAATCACAATTTAGGACCTACAGTTGCAACAAAAGCTTTCTGGTCTATGTTAGCTACACTGTGTTTTGAAACATATTCATTGAATATCTGAGAAGACCAACAGGCACTATGAGATAATCTCCTAGGTTATCCAAACTATCCTGGAATTCAAAACTTCAAATCTATAGCTGTAGCTGTTGCTTTCTGGATCAAACATAAGAACACTATGTATTTTACCAATTTAAGTGAGTCTTTTGGAATGTGAACGGATATAATGAGATATCTTGGGATGTTCTAGATCACCAAGACTGCCCTTGAGTTCAGAAGTTAGGACCTACAGTCGTAACATTAGAATGAAAACCTATGATAGGTGAAGATATGCATTCAAACACACTCAGCGAATCTTGCTATGTTCATACAAACTGACTGAGTTCAGAACCTAATATATACAGTAGGTAATTGTAACCCTTTGGGCTATACAAAGCTACGACAACTATTCAAATCTATTCAAAGAATATTCTGAAAAGTCAACAGACATCATAGGATAATTTTGTTAGTTTAAGGTCATTCAAAACATGAGGTCTATAATTGTAACAGCAGCTTTATGGGCTATACAAAGTAAAGTTAGTTTGTTTGGCATAAATATCCTAAGATTATCTCATAATGCCTCTTCGTTTTCCAGGGCATTCATCACAATGTTGATCTTAAATTGTGAACTCCAGGACAATTAGGACGACCTAGCACATCTAGCAGCAAATTGCCTGTATAATAACGCTTGGGAAATGGTAAATCTGAAAGGGGTGATTCAAAGAATATTGCATTGTACAATCTGAATGGCTTACATTTAGTTGCGTAGTCCTACGTCATCCTTCCGAACAACCCAAAGGGGCTGTATCTTGTAGTTTTTCAATTACATGTTGATGTTGCTGTTTGAGAGGGAAATAATTTCTCATCACCATGAGGCTCTAGGATAAAACAAAGTTATGTAGAGAACGTATTGATAGTTCCGTTAGCGTACGGCAGGCTAAGAAAATTGAAAAGAAGTAGTTTTTGAAATTGAGCGGAGACGTTTTTCAAAAAACACATAAATCAATTTCGATGCAGAAAACAACGAATAGATTCGTTAGTCCTACCTTGGGTTTCGTATTTTGAACTAAAATTAATTTTCAGTGTAATTACGTCTTGCTTAAGACTGAAAAGTTCTAAGTGTGTATCTAGATCTCAGATGTTATCTAGAGACCAT